>NSJW01000444.1:0-99469 GCA_019955255.1 Castanospermum australe | reverse complement strand
CTTCTTCTAATAGCTAAATCCAGATCCATTTACCCCAAGTAAATGAATTTGAGAAACCTAGTGCTATTACTGTTACAGCATTAAAGAGGAAAGGTCCATTATAAAAAATGGGAAAGATCAACTTGAGTCTAATGTATATACGAATGAGCATTACAGCAACATCAAGTCAGCTCTTCCACAAACTGAAATGCCAAAGAAATGATGAAGCTTGTGGAAGAGCGCTCTAAAACTGCTGATAAGTCTCTTGCTGGGACACTAATGAGTACATTGACCACCATTAAAATTTGATGGTCATCGTACAATGCATGAGCATGTTATTGAAATGACGAATATTGCAGCAAGACTAAATCATTGGGATGGATGTGCATGAAATTTCTTAGTGCAGTTCTCCTGAACTCATTACGGCTGAGTATGGTCCTTTCCAGATGAACTATACACCTGAAGGATAAATGGAATGTGCATGAATTGCACAGTATGTTGGTTCAAGAAAGACAGACTCAGAACCAGGGAATTCATTCCATTAATTATGTGAAAGGTCAAGGAGCTGAAAAGAAAAGTTTCAAGAAACATGAGAAGAAAGGAGGAGAACCTCTGAAGGTGAAGAGGCTTCTTTTCTAAAATTCCGAAGGAACATAATGGACATATGTTATTTTGTAAGAAGGCTGGGCACTTCCAAAAAGATTGCCCGAAACGTAAGGCTTGGTTCGAAAAGAAAGGGCCCAATGCTTATGTATGTTATGAATCAAACCTAGCTGAAGTTCCTTATAACACTGGTGATTGATTTTAGATGTACTTTTATGTTTCTAATATGTTGCAGGGATTCCTTACAACCCAGGCCACAAAGCCAAATGAAGTTTGTCTTCAATGGACAATGGAATGAAAGCTCCAGTGGAAGCTGTCGGGGCTTATCGTTTAATCCTTGACACTGGATATCATTTAGATTTATTGAAAACTTTGTATGTACCTAGTTAACTAGGAATTTAGTTTCAATTCTAAACTTAATAAGGCTAGATATCCTTTAGATTTTGGTAGTGGTTGTTTCAGTTTGTACAAGCCAATATTGATTGCAATGGTACCTTATGTGATGGATTAATATAAAATTATGTCTTGATAATCTATATGCTGAAACACTTATGACCTTGCATCATAACGTTGGCACTAACGTGCCTTAATAAATGAATGTTCTGCTTACTTGTGCATAAACGTTTGGGCATATTTCCAAAGAAAGAATGGAAAGATTGGTAAGGAATGGAATCCTTGCGGATTATTTTACTGATCTGAATGTATGTGTGGATTGTGTTAAAGGTAAACAAACAAAACACCAAAGAAAGGAGCCACAAGAAGCAGTCAGCTTTTGAAATTATACACACTGATGTATGTGGGCCTTTTGATGTTAACGCTTTCAATAAGAAATACTTTATCACCTTCATGATGATTATTCACGTTATGGTTATGTCTATTTGCTGCATGATAAATCTCAGGCTGTAATGCCTTGGAGATTTACATTAATGAAGTTGAAAGGCAATTAGACAGAAAGGTGAAAATTGTCAGATCTGATAGGGGTGGAGACTATTATGGAAGGTATGATGAAAGCGGACAACATCCGGGTCCATTTGCTAATTCCTTGAAAAGAGAGGCATGTGTGCTCAATACACAATCCAGGTACACCACAACAAAATGGTGTGTCAGAAAGGCGTAATAGAACCTTGTTAGATATGGTTAGGAGTATGTTAAGTAATTCATCTTTACCCATTTCATTGTGAACTTATGCTCTTAAAACTGCATTTATCTATTGAATAGGGTTCTAGTAAGGCAGTTCCAAAGACTCCTTTGAACTGTGGACTGGAAGGAAACCTAGTCTAGGGCACCCGCATGTTTGGGGTTGCCAGGCAGAAATTAGATACTATAATCCACAAGAAAGAAACTGGATGCAAGAACAATAAGTGGATATTTCATTGGTTATCCAGAAAAATCGAAAGGGTATATATTTTATTGTCCTAATCATACTACAAGGATTATTTGAAACTGGAAATGCCAGGTTCATTGAGAATGGTGAAGTTAGTGGGAGTGAAACTTCACGTAAAGTGGATATTCAAGAATTAAGAGTACAAGTTCCCTTGACTTGTGTGTCTCTAATAAAGTTGTTGTTCCTCATGTTGTTGTACCGATTAATAATAATGAAGAACAACAAATAAATGATCCTACTACTCACAATGAAATTATAGTAAATGAACCGAATGAGCCCATAGTAGAAGAACCACAATAAATAGCATTAAGAAGATCTCAAAGAGATAGGAGATCCGCTATTTCTAATGACTATGTGGTATATCTACAAGAGTCTGAATTTGACTTGGGAATGGAAGATGATCCAGTTACGTTTTCACAAGTCATGAATAGTAACAATGGTGAAAAGTGGTTAAACGTCATGAAAGAAGAGTTAAAATCTATGGAACAGAATGATGTTGGGACCTTGTTGAGTTACCAGAAGGTTGTAAGAGAGTTGGATGTAAATGGGTCTTTAAGACCAAACGTGACTCTCATGGTAACTTAGAACGTTACAAGGCCAGACTAGTTGCAAAAGGATTCACTCAAAAAGATGGCATCGACTATAAGGAAACCTTTTCACCGGTATCTAAGAAGGATTCTTTAAGAATCATTATGGCATTGGTGGCTCATTATGATTTAGAGTTACACCAGATGGATGTGAAAACTGCCTTTCTAAATGGGAATTTAGATGAAGATGTGTACATGGACCAACCATTGGGGTTCATAGAAAAGGGAAAAGAGCACATGGTGTGCAAACTTAAGAAATCAATATACGGACTTAAACAAGCTTCACGACAATAGTACCTTAAGTTTAACGATACCGTTGTTTCCTTTGGATTTAAGGAAAACACCGTCGATCGGTTGTACATATCTAAAGGTCAGTGGGAGTAAGTTTATATTTTTTGATTCTGTATGTTGATGACATCTTGCTTGCAACTAATAATCTTGGTCTTTTGAGTGAGACTAAGATATTTCTCTCTAGTAACTTTGAAATGAAAGATATGGGTGAGGCAACCTATGTGATTGGAATAGAGATATTTCGTAACAGATCACAAGGATTGTTAGGCTTGTCTCAGAAAGCATATATTAATAAAGTTTTAGAGAGATTTGGGATGGAAAAGTGCTCATCATCTCCGGTTCCAATTCAGAAAGGAGACAAATTTAGTCTCATGCAATGTCCAAAGAATGATTTGAAACGGAAAGAAATGGAAGCAATTCCATATGCATCGCTTGTTGGGAGCTTAATGTATGCTCAGACTTATACGACGAGACCAGATATCAGTTTTGTAGTTGGAATGTTAGGAAGATACCAGAGTAATCCTGGTATGGATCATTGGAAAGCCGCAAAGAAAGTCATGAGATATTTGCAAGGAACAAAGAATCACATGCTTACTTATAGGAAATCAAACAACCTTGAGGTCATTGGATATTCAGATTCAGACTTTGCCAGATGTGTGGACACAAGAAAATCCACTTTTGGCTATTTGTATCTTTTAGCTGGCGGAGCTATATCATGAAAAAGTGTGAAGCAGTCTGTAATTGCTGCATCCACTATGGAAGCTAAATTTGTGGCATGCTTTGAAGCCATGGTTCAGGCTAAGTGGCTACGAAATTTTATTTCAGGGCTTGGATTGGTCGACAGCAATGATAGGCCGCTGAAAAATTTATTGTGACAATTCCGTAGCAGTCTTCTTTTCTAAAAACGACAAGTATTCCAAAGGTGCTAAGCACATAGAGTTGAAATACTTTGCCGTTTAAAGAAGAGGTTCAGAAACGTAAAGTGTCTATAGAGCATGTTAGCACCGATCTTATGATAGCTGATCCCTTCACGAAGGGATTACCGCCCAAAATATTTACTGGTCATTTGTATAGTATGGGCATTATGTCAGCTAATGACTGTTTGATCATTATTGTAATTATTGACTATTGACACTCTGAGCTCATTAATATATAAGTTTCTGAAATTTTTCCTGTTTTTTTAAATTTATGTATACATGCATGTATGAATAATGATGTTGAAATACAGGATTTGTCTCTAATGAAGACATTATTGTTTGTTATTGGACATGATGTGTACTTCCATTAAAGTGTCATATTAGGGAGAAGAGCTAATATAGTGGTACATGTAAGGAACTATGCCGATTTGATAGTATAGAACTGTCATGACTCTTATTAGCTTTTATTCCTAATTATGAATTATGATACAACTAATATATGAAACCTTTAGCCGAATTTATGCGCACTAAAGTTGATGTTTTATTAAATCATGAAATGACATTTACCACATGAGCCAAGTGAGAGAATGTTAGAAATGTGTCTCATGTTTAATGGGAACTAATGATGATTTAATTAAAACATATTAAAGGGCTGAAAGGTAAATTAGTTGTAAGGGAGGATAATTAAGTAATTGCTTGATGGGAGCAATTATCTGATGATTGTAGGATGTTATCCTAAGTGATAACTGATGGTTTTGAAATTCGAAAGAAACCGATAACTGATGATACTATCTTATGGTTTTGAATTTCAAATTAAACCCCTATATATTCAATCTCTACCCATAAGGATACACCAAGAGATTATCTTTCATCAGAAAGTGAAAGATGTAAGTACGAAAGGGGAAGGGACCGATAAAGACTCAACAATTTAGGAGGCTTTCAGATTTGAAGATCATTTCCGCATTATGGACAAAGGTCAGTATCTATATTTTGATTTAATTCTGATGTATGTGAAAACCATGAATTCTAAGATCCTAATTGTGTTCTAGTATGATAGACCATAATGTAAAGAATACAAATTTATGTTTACACAATAAACGTTTAACAGGCTTTTTGTTTTTCCTTATCCCTCTACGTCTTCTCTTTTCGCTGCTCTGCCCTCCACACTTCAAATATCAAAATCTTCAGACAACACACATCTTCAGTTTTGGAATGCTCTCTTTTTGTTTCGGATTTTCACTTGCTATCTCCTTCTTTCCTTCTAAATTTCTCTCTCCTTTCTGTATTCTCTTTATGTTCTCTTGCTCTTTTTATCTTAGAAGATGTTTGGTTTATTTTTTTATTTTTATTTTATATATTTTTATTAATAATTATAAAAATATCGTATTATTTTTATTTTATTTTTTATTTTTAAATTTTTGTAAAGTGAAAACGAAAACAAAGACAAAACAAACACCTTCTTAAAGTTTCCATAAAAGGATTAGATCATTTACACAAGTTACTAAACAAATTTCATTACTTAATAGGAAAATATCTTATAAAATTAAATATGTCACTAAAATAACAAAAACTTCAGCATCCCAAAATGATTCACGACGGCCTTCCTGCTTCCGCTACTGTGCTCGCTGCCTTTGGCAAATGAATAAAATAACAAGTCAAAATAACTGTACGAAGTAAAGATATTTAGGAGTTTGAAGGAAAAGGAAAAGAAAAAAATTTAAAAAAATTAAAAGAAAAGGAAATAGTAAAAAATGATAAGTTAATTAATAATTTTTTTATTTGAATGTTTTAAATTTTTTATATTAAAAATTTTAAAATATTTATAAAAATTTTAAAAAATTACTTAAAAATTTTTATTTTCTTCTTATCTTTCTATAAAAATTTTAAATAAAAAAAAGACTCTTAACAAATATTTTATTTCTTTTATTTTGTCTCTTAAATCTCCCATCAAAATATAATCCAAAAGCAAAGGAATTTCTTGTTCGTAAAATGAATATAAAATAAAATTATTATTTTTATATATCAAATGTCACGTTACATTTTGTATAAGAGAAATTCTTGTGTAATTAAGTTGCAAGAAATTCTCTCTAGAGCCACTTATTCACGTCTTTTTAATGATAGTTTGATACCATGACACCAAGAAGGAACACCTCGAAGTTACAACATCAGATTGTTTCAAGAATGAATTTGTCCTTTAGCTAAGAATCATATTATATTAGGATTGCTCAAAATCCAACTTGACTAAGTTGATTTGGATGAGTAAAACTTGATTTTAATGAAAATTAGGTCAAGATCGAGTTCAAAAAATTGGACTTGATGCATTTCTAGATCAAGAGTAGGCTACTCTTTGACTTGGCCTAACTCGATTTAAGAATACATAATATTTTTTTAAAACATTATCTTTTATCTATTTTTGAAATTAATACAAATATTATCATATTATTATTTAAATATTACAAAAATTGTCTTCTAAGTTTCATACTTAAAAAATTAAAATTTTATAACTTAGTTTACTAGTTATATATATCAAAATCTAGAATATGTTCAAATTTTGAATTGATTAGCTCCTAGTTGAGTCATATACAAACTCAATGATAATTGAGTTTGCTTTAGTGTAGGGTTGAAATTAAACCAAAAAAATTAGCCTAATCAAAAAATCATATCAAGATTGGACTCGGTTAAACTCGGCCATGAACACATATTTTTTATTGAAAATTCATTTGAAGGTAGCACACATGGGGTACCTTAAATCCCCCTGTAACTAATCCAACTCATAAGCTGTCAAAACTCAAAAGCGTCTCATAAATTGTCTGTAAAACTTCAATGAAGCAAAATACAATTGGGCTAACATATTTATGACATCCAAATTTAACTATGACACTATATAATTTTTTTTTTGTTTCTTTTATTGTATATCAGGAATGATTTAATTAAACATCTAAGATATTATGCCTGAATTTAAAATTAAAAAAAAAACAACTGTAGCAGTTATGAAAAATATAGTAGTAGGAATGGAGCAATAATCACACGTAATTGATTTCAATTGCAAATATTATAACTAAATTTAAGAAAGAACCAAAAATCCCAAAGACTTCCATAAATTAATGTAAGTACTAAATAATTACATATAATTGTTAAAACAGAATGTTAATTTATCATTGACTTTGTTTTATACACATCCACTTGAATTTACGAGTTGAAAGAATGAAAAGAAAAAATATTAAAAAAAAATAAAGAAATAATTTGCAGATTAGTAGATTTCGTATTATTTACAACCAAAATGAAGATACTAATAGAATTATAGAATAATACTCCCTATTATTTATTATTATTTTTTCTTCTTGCAATATCTACGTAAGATTGCTTACTTGATTGTAAGCAGAAAATTCTTTGCAGAATAAATTAAATATATAATTTAATTTTAATTTATTATTAATGCAAAGATTTTTTAAATTATCATCTAATTAAATATTATTATATTTTTTATTTTTTTGTTAGTTATTATTTTAATTAAATTTTTTTAATAATTTAATAATATATAATTAAATAATAATATAAAACTCTTTATATTAATAATAAATTAAAAATTAAATCCTTAAATATATTTAGAAATTTCTCTCAAAACATTGTACGAAGGAATTAATATTTCTGGTCGAAAATGATTTAACCTGAGTAAGTCAATAAACATATTAGCTCCTACCAAAGATGCAAATCATCACAGTTATGATTCTGATTAATATATGACCAATATTTTCTTTTCCTTACGAATATTTGACCAAATCCAAACGATATATGATGTTACGTATGCAAATCATCACAGGATTGACACAAGCAAAAATGTTTTTTTTCGCATCTATCTTATTTACATTAATCTTTACACTTTTTTATATATATATAAAATAAAATTAAAGAATATGTGTGTTAAAATATATATATATTATTATAAATACTTCATATAAAAATAATATAATAAAAATTATGTATAAATAATATTTTTTCTTATATAAAAAAGAAAGTTAACTCACCCCACAAAAGGCCAAAATGAATTATGACTAAACATTTAAAACAAAATTATAGGGCATAAAATCATGAAGCTTTATGCGTGTCGATCAACTGATGATCCCATTTCTTTCTTTTCAAAATCATGAACCACAGTCACTCCCACAAGATCTGTGCATGCTTATTCCTTCAAGTACATAATGACTCTTGCCCGTCAATCAACTAGGGGAGGGAAAGCCTATCTGGGCACAATCTTTGAACAGACTTTTGTGTTTCCTCTCCCGTTTGAAATGACTTCAATTGTAAGGTAGGGGAGCAATGAATTTCATTAAAGGTTATGGATTTGACAGGACCTAAAGTCACTATAATTTCCAATAACTCGACCAAAATAAAAGTTGTTTCCATTATCAAGAGAGTTTGTGGCTTGAAGGCGATGAGGGCAAAACATTTTAGACAGAAGGAAAAGCACTAAAATTTATATAGTAATCATTCAGATTAGTATTTATGGTGAAATAATTAAAAAAATCTTATTAGAAAGAAAAAAAAATATAAAATTTCAATTATAAGAGTAAGGTTATACAATTAAAAAAATAGATAAAATTGAGTTAAAATTAAAAAAAGTTATAGAATAAAATTAAATAATAAGAATCACTCATTTATATATTTAAGAGTCAATAAATATATTAAATTATTTTATCAAAAATTATGATAAAAAATTTATGATTATATAATATTTTTTTAAATATAAAAAACAAATTTCATAACACATGTTATAAATATCATAATATTATAATTTATATTTATCTTTTTCTAACAAAATAATCTTATTACATGAAATAATTTAAATCCGTAATCATTCAACAGTTGATACTTCTGATCACTCGCAAGAAATGTCACAATGAAAAAGTGCTGTTAAATCTCTCCCACATATTTAATTAGATATGCAGAACAAGAAAACTGTTAAATTATATATAAGAAATTGAACGGAAAAAGGGAAAACTGCATTTGTCTGTATGCTTGTCTTATATCTTATTAATTACACTTGTGCAGTGAAGTTCATGAGAAAGGATCACGCATTACTATGGGACCAGTGGAGTTTCTGGAAAAACAGATTATGTTGAACTTTTAATGCAAGAAGAGAATAGTATATCTACCAATTCATTCTAAACGGGATTAAAAGCCTAAAATTTTATAAATGTATATAAAACGTTAATAGAACAATATATATTTGTTGTTATCAAGATTTATATACCTGTAGTTCATATGCTAATTTCATAAATAATATCTTTCTTTTTTTTTTTTGAATTTTCATATGGCTCAATGTAATAACTAGTAAGTGTGAGAACCTAACAATTTAATATTTTGTTTTTATCAAAGAAGGGAGCCGCAGAAAAAAAAATGGTAAAATACACCATACTCTCTAAAGTATAGCCTTTTTTTTTTTAACTTAACTCATTGAAAATTATTTTATATCATTTAATTCTCTTAATATTTGGATTAAAACGAAAATGTTACTTTTTCTAATTATATCAAATCAAAATACATTTAAAACTAAATTTTAAAGGAGTTATATGATAAAAATTCAAACTTCATGGAAGCTATGTGATAAAAATTCATACTTCTGATGAGTTGTGATAAAAGAGAAAAAATTTCACTTTTTGTAAAGGTAAAATCATGTGATATACATATGTTATATGTTTTGTTTGAGTTAATGGTTAAAGTAATATTTTTAGTTCAGTTCAAACATTAGGGGATTAAATGACACAAAATAAACTTCAAGTAGATAAGTTGAAAACTTCAGGTAAATAATATGTATTTTACCCAAAAAAGGGGGGGAGGGCTTATCTTCGTATGTATAATTCCCAACGCCGGTAGACCAAATAAAAATCTCTTCTTTTGTGTATGTGTGTTCAGTACAAGCATCAAAGTTGGCGGCCCATGATAGGACAGGCCTTGGGACTCAGTCCATTTATTAATTGGGCCTTGTGGGCCCTGTCCATTCTTGGTCAAGTGCTGGATCCCTGACAATAAGGGCTTGGGCCCAGGCCATTAGTAGTTCGGCCTTGTGGTCCCCGCAAATCATGTGCTTCTACACCCAAACTTATTTACCAAAGATTCTTGGAAGTAAACATGATTTGCGCATATAGACAGGCACGACTTCGATGAACAGCAGAAAATCTGTCACATAACACTTATTATTTTGTTCAAAAATTGGCGAAAAGGTAAAAGGACACAGTTTACACAAATCAATTATAGGCTCTTAAAAATTTTTGGATGTAGTGTGTGCTCATTCTTCAGACAAAGTTACACTTTTCTCTGTTCCCTATATATATATATTCATATCATACCTGTAAAGAAGAATAAACATTTTAGATTCTTATCTGTCACAAAATATTTCACCTACGAGGTTACATCCTTGCTAAAAAATGATGCCAAGCTTAAGCTTTTTCACTATATATATATATATATATATATATATATATATATATATATATACCCAAACTTCTTATTACATTTAAATGGTCAAGTTATCTTTAAATATAAAGCTACATGCACAAATTGGGGAG
This sequence comes from Castanospermum australe, assembly GCA_019955255.1. Lineage (NCBI taxonomy): Eukaryota > Viridiplantae > Streptophyta > Magnoliopsida > Fabales > Fabaceae > Castanospermum > Castanospermum australe. Next base: position 89,142 of record NSJW01000444.1, on the reverse strand, counting down.
CATGCACATGCAGAATGATTAAATGCCAACTTCGTTTTGCTGGATTTTGTTATCTTAAGAGAAACTACCTGTACAAACAGATAAGTCAATATAATCATTTTCTTTGTGACAAACAATAGCACTAAACTGTAATAACTTGTGTAAGAAACATATCAAGTAATAATCATTCAAAAACAATATGACACAAAGTTGGTGGATAATAAAGAAACAGAAAGCCGAGAACCAAAGTATGCATTTCCCCTCATGTCACACATCCCTAGCTAGAGATGACTGACATGAAAAGTCAAGCTTTATATTATCTTATTACATACTTATTTTTAACCCTAGCTATATATTCTTTTGTCATCTTTCATCAATTTTATCTACACAAGGGAAATCTCGGAACCCATTTTTCTTTTTTCCCTTTCACAATAACACCACATGACCAAGGGGGAGGCTTTAATTGATTTTTCCCACCTGAACAGATGAAAGGGCTATAGTCCCATTCTTTTATCATCAATATCTACTCACTGATCTTTGCAGTCATGTCTCTAGTGAATTGTTTCAACTGTTGAAACCTTCTGTTCCTCAGCTTTCTGTCCCATCCACCAATATTCCAAGAGAAATGTGGGACTGGTTGGGTTTGCTTCCAATCAAGCAGCACTCACATTTTTCACTCCACTAATTTATCTACCGGAACTTTTCTGGTAAATGACAAGGAAAATAAAAGATAGAAAGTAGAGAAGTGGTAGTAAATGACAAGGAAAAGAAAAGATAGAAAGTAGAGAAGTGGTATTCTCTCAAACCACCCCCACATGACATATTTCAAACTGGATAGCATTACATGACCTTCACCACCAAAAGAAATTTAAAGGAAGATTAAGGTGTTTGTGGGGGAGGTGTTGCTTTTCAAGGTCTCAACCTTCTCTTAGGTTCTTCAAATGAGGTGGTATTGGTGCAGTTGTCTCCTGACCAGTCAAAGAGAAGGAATGGATCTAAAGCCTTGGATTCCCTCTGCTCATCAGCTGCATTAAAACCTTGAGTAAACAATAGGCTTAGTGAGTGAGCTTCGATTCCTCCCAATTCTGCAAAGAAGTCCTCAGATTTGTTGCTCTCCAGCATAGATGGCTTGTAAGCGAATCCATCACTGAATTCTCCATCATCCATCTCAAGCTGCTTCTCTATGTCGTCCATATTCTCTTCCTTCACAGATGCACTGTTTGCTGAGTTCCCAGCAACAGCTGGGGAAACATTGCTGTCGCTGTTGCTCTCTTGCTGCTCTTCCTTTGGCTTTGTTGTGCCCTTTTGGGGCTGAGTGGTTTCTGAATTCTTTGAAGCTGCATTGTTCTTGGATGGCTGGGATCGGGTTGAACCGGCCAGAGCATTTCTTTGAGTTGGCCATGGATGGTTGTGCTCTGAGGTGTAAGTAATGATCAACATGTTTGGGTCTGTCCTGCTCCTCTCAACTTGTTTCCTCGCTGAGCAACCCTTTGAGCTGCTGCATCTATAATAACCCCTAGATGGTACCAGAAGAGATGGATAAGAAACGCTTCAACACCCAAATTGGTAACGAAAAATAAATTTTATCACCTACAATAACATAGTGTTGCCAAAAATAATTGCTTAACGTGGGCACAGTGAATTTCTTCCAATATAAAAATTGGCTAAAGAAAACTTTTTGAATGGGGAGAACTTTTTTCCTAGTTGTCTTTTTCAAAACCTCGAACCTGATATCACTGGCCAGAAATAATGAAGAAACACTGCGAGAAATTTATTTTAGCGAGATGTCAGAAAGAAAGTTACCAATATTAATTTTGCGGCGTTGCCCATATTTTTTATTCCTAAAATCCCTTATCTTACCCATAATGATCACACTAAACCAAGTTACCTTGGATAAGGAGAACCTTTAATGGGTTTCTGACCGTATTTTCTCCAAGCCCACAAATCAGAAGGAACTACCTCTCCACCTTGTCTGCTGTTTGCAGCTGCTGGTGCAGGAATACAAATCGCCTTCTTTGCCTGGTTCTTCCTGCAATTACACAAGAGGATCAATTACTTAGTTTAGTTCACTTTTAACTTTAACTAAACAACGCATAATATATGTAAATATAGAATGTCTAAAAATAACTCTATTAAAGCAGGCTGTTTAACTTATTTTATTTGGTTTCCATTAAAACAGTGGACGTTTTGTGGCCAACAAAAGGGGTATGTTTTTTTTTTTTCTGATGATAAAAGGAACAGAACTTTTCAGTTGGGTTTGGAAGAAAAGTAGTTTAAGATAAACTGCTTGAAAGCTCAGTCTGTGACTGTTATTGTGACACCCAGCTAGCTCTGCTTTTCAGGTGGATTAAAACCTAGGAAAAGTCTCAGTGAACCACGTTTAGTCTTGACAATGAACTATTTCTCACCTGAAACTGAAACTGATTGATCGTCTTAGCTCTCACTTCTCAGGACCAGATGCAGTCAACCAAACATATTTAGAAAACAAAAGAAAAGAAGTACCCAACTCATGCCAAACCCTACTTTGTCTCCACTCTCCACCTCACCATGATTTCATGAAAATTCAAGCTTCAAAAAATGTATGTGTTTAATTCCCTCTCAGTACAAATTTATGATGCCGACATGAAATTAATCAACAAGTGCAAATTTGAATCTTTAACTCAACCTTGGAAGGTGTACTCCATTTAATTCAATTATTAATTAATCAATAATATATCTCACCTTCGCTTGAGACCCGGATTCCGTGGAGATGAGATCTGCACTCCTGTGTTGTCCACAAGGCAATCTTTGGAGGTGTTTGCATTAACCATGTTGACTGAAACCACAGCAGAAGGCTTAATTACCCTCGGCGAAGCAGCCATCACCGGCGAATCACACGGCGAAACGGGTAACTTAGCATTGGGAGAGATCTGAATCATGTTTGACAACATTCTGTTACAAGGCCTTCTCATACCATCCTCAACAATCTTTTGTGCCAAAACAGAAGTATTACTACTACCAAAAACACCACCACCAGTACCAAAACTAGCTGCTTCATCCAATCCCCCAGAGTTGATGATTCCATTTCCAGCAGAACTTGCGCTATTAAAGTAGGCAGAACCAGGCATACCAAGCTCATGTAGAAAGGGATCTCTCATGTTTGAGAATGGATCACCAAAGTTGCCTCTGGGGTCTTCCAAAACAGAAGAGAAATTCATGGGATCAGATGATGAGAACTGCCAGTGATCATGAAAGAGAGGGACAGCTTCAGATGAAGAGGTGCCTGTGCTGCAGCTGCCATATGCTCCACCGCTTGCACGGACTATGTCAGTTAAATCACCTTGATAATTGTCCATAATTGGGCCAAAGATGCTGCACATACTTTTCCTTAGGGAATACTTTGGAGCATAGATATTGCTTGGAACCTCTAATTTTGCAGACAAAAATAGACGTAAGAGACATGCAATTCTAGGAATTTTGTTGTATGTGTATGTGGGTTATGAGTTTGATTAAGAGGGCATATATCAGAATAAAAACTTTCACCTGTGAAGATGGGTTTTGGCTATTAATCATTAAGAAGCAAGAAAAAGCAAAGGAACAGGTTTTTCGAGAGGTTGAAACTGATTGTTTCCTCTCAATAACAAAGAGAATGGGTTTAGAGAAAGAGAGAGAGACATAGACGCTGACTTTTCACACTAAACGGCTCTATCCCATACGCAACATCAAGAGAGAGAGAGAGAGAGAGAGAGAGAGGAGGAATTTTAAATAATAAAAATGGTAGGACTCATATATAAAATAAGAAGTTTTGAGGTGGGGGAAAACACCAACACTGTTTTTTACACACTATTTTTTATAATATTATTTATACATTATTTTTATTACATTATTTTTATATTATTTTTTAATAAAATAAATAATATATATTTTAATATATATTTTTTATTTTTTAATAAAAAATTATGTGCGTAAATTATTTTTATTATTTTTTTACATTATTTTTCAAGTATTTTTATTTAAAAAATTAAAAAAAAGTCAAAATGTGTGTTTTTATTTTATTTTAGCATCTAAATATATATATATATATATAAATAATGTAATAAAAATGACATGTGAAAGTAACACTGTTAAACACCATCAAAAGGATAAAAAAATGTGCCCCTGTTTTGTTAATAATTAGGTATTCCTCTCTCTTCTCCTCTCAGTTAAAAAGGAAAGCATTGCAGAATGGTCATTTCTCCAAAACAAGTGACGAGGAACAAAAGAGGTGGCAAACAGCCGCATTTCTCGGAGAAACGTTTCGAATCATTCAGTCTGACTCTTCAATGTTTTGAACATGGCACCTATGTTTTCATGTTTCTTCATTCTCACAATTCTTAGAAAAAGAAACACAAAAACTTAGGTTTGTGTGCATGTCCAATGACCAAAATTGAAAATGTAAATTTGTGAAGAAATTCAGTATGTACTGTATTTCTCTAAGAAATATTATTGTTGCTTTTACTGTTGTTTTGGTACAGTGTTCAGTTCTTGAGGCCGCTGTTCGCGTTAGTACTTGATTTCATATTTAAAGCAATCCAAGTCATAAAAGAATGAAAAAGTAATTGACTAGAACTTTTGAAATTTTCATGAAAAGGTCCTGTTTGGCATACCAAATTTTAGGTAAACAGGATCCATATATATCACATACTATCTGACTAAAGTTTGAATCTTTTTCATCACAAGAAAATAATTTATCTCTGCCCTTTGTAAAAAGATTGATAGCATATGTGTTACATGCATTTATAATAACTAAATAAAGGTTTTAAGCATGAATGGACATATCGAAATTATCATATTTTCTTTTATATCAATATGTGGACCAATATCAACTCGCATGACCAGAAAGTTTGAATTATTTGTAAAAGAGAAAAGATTAGATATGACTAGATTGATAACACGTCTTATGCTACTTATAAAGTTTATGAACTTGAAGGAACCTATGAAAAATGTCTTTTTTTTTTGTTTCATAATAAATTTTGATCATAATATCAATATTTCATTATGAATGACAGTTATAGCATAGAAAATATCTAATTATATTTGTCCCAATCCTATCCCATTTAGAAAGGAGCCTAATCTACACTTTATTATAGTGGCGCTATAATTTTGTTCACTTAATTTTTAAGTAATTTACCATTTTGTGTTTATAACTTTTTAAATGAAGTAAGTTTAAAATAATAATAAAAAAAAGTTATCAATATAGAAAACAAGTTACTAATAAGGGAAACAGAAGTTACTAGATATTATAGAAGTGTAGTAAAAAGTGATGTGAAAATATTATTTTCTAATTGAAAAAAATCATAAAAATGTTAAAATTTAATTGACCACTCTTTTTTATTTTTTATAATATTAAATTTCATCATGCTTCCGATCTTTTTTTCCTTGAACAAGTTCCCTGAAAACGTTTCTTTTTTAAATAGCTTTATTTCGAAACTATATTCCCCACTTTCCCCTACCCTTTTAACAAACAAGATATTGGTTATGTCACTTTCAAACAAGTTGCAAACCATATAAGAAACTCCATTCAGATACAGATTCACTGAAGACATCATCTTCTTAGTTAATACATTTTCCTAGTGCCATGAAACTTGCACACATACGCAAAGTGAGTGAGGCCTATGTTCAATTACAATCAAAGTCATGCTTAGAAAAGTCCGTTTTTTGGCTTTTGAAGAATTTTGTAATTGCAGCTACTATCTTTTTCTTTTTATGGGCTAGTTTTCTATATATATACACATAAGATAATAAACTTTAGTTTTTATTATTATCTATCTAAAGGAAGGGATTTAAAGATACGAAATTGTAAATTTATCATAGAACCGAGATGCATTATTCTATACATAATGTCATATAAACAAATGCAATTTTTTAAGGATTGAGAATACATCACCGAGCATAATATATAGTGGCTCCTTGAGAACTCAAGTTACACATATCCTTCATTATGGTAAACCATTTGAATTTAAACTAAAATACAAGGATAAAAGTTAACCTTAGGTGTAAAGGGATATATTTTTTTCTTAGATTCAGATCATTAATCCTTACACAAGCACATACACTCCACAATTGGTAGAACCTTGATCTTTAAAAAGAGAAGGTCCCTAATTTCATTCTCTACTTTTCACTAACTACTAAGCAAACTAGTAACAGACTGACAGTTGAGAAACTTGTAGAATCTAACAGGACATAAAAATAGAAGGGGAAAAAAAAACAAAGAAGAAAATATGATTTTCCTTTTCGTTTTTTTAAATCTTCTAACGCTTCTTGTAACTTTGACAAAATGTTCAAACAGACAATAGAATATAAAATTAAATAGCACAATACAAAGCTAATCGAAAATGCATGTCATTGGTTAATTTGGGAACCAAATGGGTGATTCATGCATGAATGAAAATATTCAAACTTACCCACTTTTTTAAAAGTGGGTAATATTCCCTATGTTCATATTTTCAGTTATTTATTTAGTTTTTCAGTACCAAAGATGACAGTGCAAATGTTACTGCTTGACCCCTAATAATAGGATTGGATTTGAATATTCTAAAAATCCTTAAGTGTTCAATGCATGCATTTTACAGACTATAGTGTGACGTGGTGATAATGCTGATATGAAAATCAAGACACAGTAATTTCTCGCAAATTCATCATTTGTAGACATAAAATTATGTGGCAGCTAACCATCTAAATGTCAAATCATGCTGATCTGATCCCCTTGATAGATGATAACCTTTCAATTAGTAATCCCTTTACACGTTATCAATAAATTAGATTAACAATATTGAAATATAATATCCATAAGATTGATCATAAAGCAAATCTTATAGCACATAATATTAATGGAATGATGGAACAAATATTTAAGACCAATCAGTGAAATCTTTTGATCTTCAACAGAAGAGAGAATGTGTGCTTGAGAACATCCATGCCCACTTACTCCTTTCAAAGTCAAAATGATTGGACTAATTCACAGGCCATATCGTGTACTTGCATTTTCTCGTGGCTGAGAGTCTTTCTTTCTTTGCAAATCAACTATTTCAGAAGCCACTTTTAATAGGAATCAAGCTCACTTTTCATCATCTTCATGAGGCCACAACTTGAGGGCATGAATGATCTAACTGGACAGGTGTATTATAAAGGAATAGAATTAAGAGCCAAATAATGCTTGAGATGCTTATAATAAGGACGGCTTTTTAGGATAATCAAACTTCTAAAAGTGATTATGATGAGACTGTGGGATGCAATTAACTAGGAACTAATATAGCATGTCGGAATTATAAAGGACAATGATTAGAAAAATGAGAAAGCCTAATCTAAGTTTTATAATATAGTTAGGCTTAGTATCTTCCTGTAAAGGGTCATATTAACCTATTGTTTGGGTCCAAAAGTCAAGTCTTGTTTAGGTGTAGTCTTGTGAACGTGTTCAAAGGGATGATGCTCAATGAATCATCTTCTTGATAAAATGACACATGAATGATAAGACACTTTTGATGACGGCCTTGATTGTTACCTTTGACAAAGAGGTTTCGAAACGTTTTCCTCCCCCTCCCACTTTGTTTTCCCCTTTCTTTTACTTGTGGGGACAAAGAGGTGGCTTTAATTTTGTTTATACCTTGAAGGGTTCGAGTGTTCAATGGGCCAATGATCATGGAGAGAATCACCAACCTCTTATGTTTGATGAGACATTTTGAGAATCTGTTACATATCTATATGTATAGTTAACGCAACTATTACCTCCTATATCTCTCTCTTCACAAGAGCCTTTGTCACTCTTGGGTTTTGGATTTGATATCGTAGATGCTCCAAAAGAGACACTATTACGCCAACTACAGCTGCTAGTGTTCATTACCCACACTCTTAAACTAGGTGATTAGGCTTTCAAATCAAGGTGTGTGCTCGAGTCCACAAAACAATCATGATCAGTGACTCAGTCACCCCCATTAATATTTTTTAAGAGTTGTGCTATAAATTCTGCATATGGAGAGTTCGTGAGACTGTTCAAATACACAATCAATTTTACCCTTAAAAATATAGCCCTATAAAAAGGTAATTTAAAATTCTATATATCAAGAAAGATAGTGTAAAATCCTATAAAAAGGTAAAAAAGATTAATATTAAGAATTTTTTTTTGGTTTTGTTACAATCACTTGGCTTAATTTGATTATTTCAATCAGATTGTGTATTGATATATACATCTTATATATCATAGAATTGGCAGATTTCAAACGGAAGGAATATTGGTGATCTTTTCTAAACAAATTCAAGCTCGAATCTGTGTAGGCCAAGCTTTTCCACCACATGATGTTAAAATTATATATCTTTACTTTCTTTTTTTAATTTTGTTTTACATTTTGAGAGTCTAATCAGCAGCAATTTTATTGAAGTGTGGTTGTTTGAGACGATAAAAAATGGCATGATGAAAATTTTGAGAATAGTCAAAGTAGAACGAGATAAAAATATTTTAATTTTTACTCATTATTACTCGGGGTAAATGATTGACTTTCAATTCATTAACTTTAATATTATAGGAATAATCAAAATTTCCAGAATTGAGAATAAATAAGTTGTACTTTACTTTCATTTACCTCACATTATCGTTGTCGTTAAATAAGTACGAAATAATTTTTAAAATTTTTTTGGTAAATAATTTTTTTTTAATTTTTTACCTCGTTCTTAGACTAATCAATTAAATTCTTATTTTAAGTGCATCACATTCTTTTCTATTAAGTTTACTTTGTTACTTATTAAAAGTTAAAAAAAGTATAATAATAAATTTTGAATAACTTAACTTAAATTTAAATATTTTGTATTTTTAAATATAGATTATATATATCATAAAAAATTAACTGCTGCTAAGAACCATATTTTCAGGGATTCTTAAAATTAGGGCGCAATACTATACAATAATAATATAATAGTACAACAACACATATATTATATTTGTGGTGCATCCCAATCCCACAAAAGCCCCCAGTTTACGTGGTAATCTTGTGAAATCATTATACATATGGAATGGGATGAGACTTGAGACTAGCCAATAGCACCACGTTCATGCATGACTGGCCAATCACACCTTGCACAAACGAACAAAACCGAACTGGGATTCTCTTAGCAATACTCTTAACAAGGATTTTGTATTTCCACTGAGAATCGCCTCCCATCCTACTATGTGAAGCAGGCCTCTAATAATTATTATTTTTTTCTTTCATTAAAATATTATTACAGGCATTATTATAAAAATCTTTTAAGTATTTTTTTTTACAAAGTCTTTTCAACAAATATTTATTCTTAAGTTTAAATTTTAATTATTCTTTTGAGAGTGTAACTAACATATCACTATATAGAACTTTTGTTAGTTAGCATCAAGCTTCTAATTTAATCATATCTATAATAACAATAACCATACCATGTACCATATATTAAACAATGACTTGTAGTTGTGGGGTTGTCTGAATTAAATGCCAACCCTTCACAGTCGCTGGCTGATCACTGCCAGTTCTGATTAAACTAATCAAATGTTAAGACCCAAATGGACTAAAATAAATCTTTTGGTGCTGCCTGTGACAACGGTGTTCATGTTCATGGGCACGCCATGACTCGTGGAGACGTCATCCTCCTACTGGCTGACCCATCATAGCAGCCCTAGAAATGGTTGCCATTGACGGCTATGATTATGCTTGCCACCTGTTTGTTTCTTTAACCAAGTGATTAACACGTTCTAATGAGCCATCATCAACAAGGTCAAAATTTCCAAGTTTGCAATTTGCTACACCAAAATAAAGGGCGTGTTTGCCTCGCCCTAAATTGCATTTGTAATGGAAGCAAACCAATTGCAAGAGGACAAAACTCACTGATTTTAGTGGGGTTCTTTCACCCGACCACACACCACCAGCCACAGTGCCTACTTAGTAGGCTTAGCTGTAGAATTTTATGCAGGGTCTGGACCATCACCCCTGCATTAACGTTAGCCTTAGACAACCCTAGCCCCCTATCTGCATACATAGCTTAGCTGTACATAGGCCAATGATTTTAACAGCAGTCTACAACATCATAACTGTTACTTTTTTTCTCAGTATTTTTAGTCGTTACTGCAGTTATAATGCAACTATTTTCTGAACTTCACCCACAATTTAACAGCATGAACGGACTTCGATGAAAATGCAAAAACCAAACTAATGATAATAGACCTGTTTCTGCTGGGAAATGTGTGCATGTTCAGTTTATGAAGACTAGAGAATGAGTTCATTATACAATATTTACATTGGGAGTTGCAAATTAAGATATGTTGCATGTGGGTAATCCCTTACCTTTTTATATATCCTTTTTGCTGTAACTTGATACAAATATATGAACTGAAAAACAGGACTAAACCCTTGGGTGCTGGGCCACGCGGTCCTGCCCATGTGATAAGAACTTATTGAATCCTTTGGCCTTTATTTTGGGAGATCGCTTAGAGATCCTATGCCACAGCCTTTAAGTGCATTTCAAGTTCAAGAAAAGCCTCATATGGCCCCGTGTTCGTAATTCATATCTCTGTTAGGCTTTTATCGTTTGGATTTTATTAATGTTGTCGCAGAGTACACCTTAAGGAATAAAAATAATATTTATTATTATTAATTAAATAATCTTATTATTTAAAAAATATTAAATATATTTTAAAATTTTAAGATATTAAATATTTTTATTTTTTATTTAATAATTTATATTTTTTTATTCATTGTTACACTCACAAGTTAGAGAATTCAGATCTAACAGTATAATTAAATTGGGTACATTACTATGCGTACATTGCTTGTACCAAAGAATTAATTTCTGGTCAACAGATGCTAGTGCATGAGACAGAAGAATAAGAAGCACGTCATAACAAGTAGGTACACTAGGTTAGCTTGGGAGTTGAGATAGAAGCTAACTTAAGTAAGCTAAGATAGTAGATGATAAACAAAAAGAGAATCAATATATATATATATATATATATATAGCAAGGGGTGGCAGGAGTAGATGGTTCAGTTCTGAATTTCCCTACTAGAATGGCACAATCCCGATGCATATGCCCATAGTTATGCTGCTGATAAACATGATAGTCAATAATGATAGTACACTTGACACTTTGCTGCTACGTGTCACTGAACGTTACTCTATTATAATATATTAAAAGAGACAAGTTGTTTGATTTTATCACGTAAAATTTGTGTTATTTGTAAATTTATTTTAATATTTAATAATAAATAATAATGATGTAAATTTTAAATATTATAATATATTTATTATCATAATAATTCATAAGTTAAAATTTTTATAAAAAAAATTTATTTTTTTTTATTTTATTCTTTTTATTTAATATATTTTCTCTCATTTTTTTTAAATTTTATACTTATTATTTGTATAAATTTTTTATAAATAATTATTATAATTAAATTCTTTTAATAATGTGACTCGTTACATGAAATTAAATTTTTAATTATGTTAATTAATAATAACCTTACAACAATTGCAAACCATTATTTTATCTTTGTGTATTTGAATTTAATTTTACAAGTGACGTGCATGCTGCATCTCGTAACGGAAATAGAAAAAATAAGTTGTATATTCGAAATCTTCGGTATTCAATTGAGACCTTAAACAAATTATAGTAGTCCAGAATGAATAAAGTCAGTTTCTGCATGTGTTGGGTGGGTTAAACCTTAAACGGACTGAAATTTGAAAGCCCAGTTCGTTGGTTTGGTGGGTCAAATGCGACAGCGTGTTTAATTGATTAAAAATTTTGTTAAATTATTTTATCATTTAATCATATATCTTTAAATTATTAAAAAATTTAATCTTAAATAAAAACATGAATTGAGAAAAAAAATTAAAAAATAATTTTTTTAACTCAAAAAATGTCTACAAGCTAAGAGAGAATTAGAGAAATATTGCAAGGAAAAATATGTGAACGTTTCTCATAAAGGCAAAACAGCCCAATTAATTATTTTAAAATCAATAAAAAAATTGTACTAATTGCCCTGTCTCTACCATGCTATTATTTGTAATAGGATTTCTTTTTTTTTTTTATTGTATTTGGAATTTGAACTCAGGGCGAGGGAGGAAAAACATAAGTGGGTGCCCAACAAGTCAAAAGCTTGATGACTTATTATTTGTAATAGGTTGTTTAACTATATAGAGGTTTCACATGATTTTTTAATTGTCCAATATTAAAAAAATTATCCTCTCTGATTATGCTACGTTTCTGTGATAGCCTTCAAGATGAGATGACGGCTTCAGTTTCTCTTATTGGCTGCTTGATTAGCGTCAACTGTCAAATTTGCAAAAGAGACATCGATGATGAAGTCAGTTATTCAAGAAAAAAAACGAAATTATAAAACCGGCGTCAGCAAAAAATATTTTTATATTTTAAAACTCATTAACACGATTTTTTAAATTTATTAAACTGTATTTATTAATTTTTTATAAGATTTTTTATACATTGATTAAATTTGTATTACTATATACATTTTGATAAATTTAAGAAATCGTATTAATAAATTTTTAAATATAAAATTTTTTTTATACATAATCTATAGTTTGAAGAGATTTTATGTAATTTAGCCAAAAAAACAAATTACCCGCAAGATAATAATGTGTGAGGGATTAGATATAGAGAAACATAGTTAATTATAAAAAAAAAAGCTAAATTGCAGCAATTTTTTAGCAGAGGTTTTTAAAAACCGCCACAATATATTTTTTAGAGGTAGTTTTCAAAACTACCACAATAAAGGAATTTAACAGTGCAAATTGTGAAGGTTAAAAATCACTGTAATAAAATTGCCGCAAATTGAAGTAACATCGGTTAACAAAAAAAATTGCTGCAAAATGATTGTGACTGCATTTTTTATTCGATTTGAGAAGATCAAAAATTGCAGCAAATTTACAAAAAATTGTCGCAATTTAACATTATTTTTGTAGTGGTTATATGTGTCAAATTTTCTATTTATTTATTTATTTATTTTTAATATAAAAAATTTAGAGTGAGAAGAACGTATTTTTATTCCAACGGATCTAAAGAAAATCTCCCTTCCACCAGACTAGGTAAATCTTCCCATTGGACATTTAAAAAAAAAAAAAATACATGATGCCCCTAAACACTTTTATATCAACCATCAAGCCAACAAGAGAGCTTTCAAACTGATAAGATATAAAAATATAAAATCCTTAATCATAATATTTCTCATACAAATATAACAAATTCAAATCCATACATCAACTTAAAAAATAAAAAAATCCTAAAAAAACTTCATTCAATATTTTATTCTCATTACAACTGTGTTGAAGGTGAAACTTTTTTTTTAATATAAATACTATAAATGTTTTTTTAGTTATTAGCAAGTTTTTTTTTTGGAAATTTCTAAAATGGGCCGTCTCATTGTCCAAGGTTTGTTGTGGGGACTCTAATCCACCCTTTCAATTGATGATCATCATCTAAATTTTTAATATTATTTTTTTAGGTGTAAACCACTAATATTTTTATAAAATTTGACTAATTTAATATAAGTCTAACTTCTTTAAATTAAAAATAATAATGGTATAATTCTCTTCATAAAAATTTAATTACTTAATAAAACTATTATATGTAATTTAAAAGGCTAGCCTAAGATTTTTTAGTAATAGAATATAGTAAGTGGTTATATCATGATGTAATTTTACACATACCTTGTGGCATCACACTTACTGTGGCAGTTGTTTTCAATTTCGGAATCACCCTTGTTTTGGCTTCTTGTTATATAAGTCTCCTGTTGAAACTCATTTGGGGGAGTATTCTGCATGCTAAGCTTCAAAGTATGCGGTTCAAGCCCTAATGACATGTTGGTAACCTTAAACAGCGACATTTGTGTTCGACTCCTTCCCCCCTCTCCAAAAGTTTTTTCTCAAAAAAAAAAAAAAAAGAAAGTTTCAAAGTATATCTTGAAGTGATTTTGCACCAATAAAGAAAATATATGTTGAAGTGATTCATAATGGATGTAGTTATTTTCAATATGGGAAGAGAGATTATTGTATAATAATATATTTATAAATAAATATATGACATATGATACTATATAATTATTTAACTGTTGAATTAAATTTATAATTTTAAATAATAAAATTAAGATTATGCAAAATATGTATGAATTTTGTTATAGGAGAAGGGGGTGCTAGCCGCGTTGGTGGAGTTTGGGTGGTTTTTGAAGCCTATTAAGTGTTGACCATTAAAATTCCTTGGGTTCCTGATTATTTTTATTTATTTTTCATCCTGAAAAATTCCTTTCTTCCTTACAATAAAAATAATTTTCAAACATTTTCTTTTTTTATTTCAATTTATTTTTTCCACCATCATTTAGTATCTAGGGGACCAAAATTGAGTTCTGTTGTAAAAAGAGGGAGGTTGGGCGGGGGGGCATTGACATTGGAATATAGCCAATTCTCTCGTGACTTGCATCGAGTTGTGTCCAATTGAATTGTGTGTGAAAAAAAATCTGAAAAGTTAATGTTGATAAATTATTAAAATCAGTTAAAAAAATACTCTACACATGTCAAAATTTCATTTATTCTTTTTCTAAAATCAATATCACATTTTTTTATATTTATAATAAATTTAATTTTAATTTATTTTCGATATAAAAAATTTACATTATTATGTAATCGCGTGTTATCATATTATCAAAAAAAATTGACTAAAATAACAATTATCTAAAAAATTAAATATTTTTAATAACATAATAATAAGTGATTAAATAATAGTATAAATAAAATTTTAAATTAATAATAAATTAAAATTAAATTTATAAACCGTTTGAATTAAATTTATAAAAACATAAATGCACGTTAGACCAATAAAACTTTAAAGGTCTCATAATACTAAAAATAAGTGAAAATAAACATGTTTTTAGTTTGCATTTTAAAATAAAACTTAAGACATTCTAAGAAGTATAAATTACAAACTTTAGAACATTTGAACTATATATGCTTCTTGTTGTTTATTTTTCATTTCTCAATTCAAACACACTGCAAACAAACACTTTGTGTTTGAGATTAAGTTTTACTTAAATAAAAAATGAATAAATAAAAAACAAGAAAATGACAAAAATTTAGAAAAGAAAGAAAAATAGGGGATGTGAAAGGGAAACAAAAAGAGAGGGTGAAGACTCAGAGAAAGAGAGAGACAGAAGAGTCTCTCGCCACTCGCCAGAGCGGAGGCTGGGACTGAGAGAAGCACTGCAGAGTGCAGGGAGTGTCACCGGCGCTCCTAGCTCCCACCATTTCTTGCACTTGGTAACTTTCTAGATCTTCCTCTTCCACTTCAATCGTGCTTTCTTCGCTCACTTTTCCTCTTAATCTCTTCCCTTTTGTCTTTTTCTCTTTGCTTTTTCAGAACTTTCGCCTTCAACTCAGAGATTCTTTCATGGAACAGGTTAGTAAAATGTACTGGGTTTTGGGTTCCACTTTGAGTTTCTCTTGCAATACCCACCGATTCTTTCCCTGCGCGTTTTGTGAATTTTGCAGTACGAGAAAGTTGAGAAGATAGGTGAAGGGACCTACGGTGTGGTTTACAAGGCTCGTGACCGGGTCACCAATGAGACTATCGCGTTGAAGAAGATTCGGCTGGAGCAGGAAGATGAGGGGGTTCCCAGCACTGCGATACGAGAGATTTCTCTCTTGAAAGAAATGCAGCATAGGAACATTGTTAGGTGTGTTTACATTTCTGGGTCTTGCTTATCTTATTGGTATAGTTTGATCTGTATGATTTTCCCGAGGTGGGGATGCGTTCATAAGTACTGTTTTGACTGATATATATTATTTCATTAAGTGTTTGAGGAATGCATTGGTTATCAAAATGAAATTGATGTGCTAAGCAAGAATACTCTGCCTGTAGACAGAAAATAGGACGGTTTATGTTCAGTGTGATCCTGAACATGGGGTTCATTCTGTGGTATTTTTGGTGAATTGATGTTTCTGCAATTTGGAATTTAACTGGTACTTGGTAGTATAATAATAGATCTGCATAGGACGCCAATATTTATAATTTAAATTATAATGAATGACAGAAGGTGGTTTGATATGTCTTCATAGGGGATAGGTGATTGGTTCAGCATGGCTAACACTCGTGTATGATGATGTTGCTGATAGTTTATGCCTTTTTAATTAAACAAGTCTCCATATATTTTCCTGGTCACTCTAATGATGCATCTAGATCATGCTATCATTTATCATGTGATCCATATTCTTCACAATTCTGTCTTCATCTTGTGACATAACCTGTTTTTCATACTTTAATTCCATTCAATTAATGTGTATGTCTGGTGTTTGGTCAACTTGTAAAGATGTCTGAAGATATTTTCTGATAGACCCTACAGCTGTGAATTGTTCATGTAGGTGACAGCAGGATGCATCAATGATTATGTGAGCATTTTAATTTTCAAGTCCTGCTGTTGGTCGTACTAAGTTCCCATATATAATGTCCGTATGGTTTTCTATGTCCCAGCATAATGCTCCTAAGAGGCATAAGTTTTATGTGGGCTGTTTTAAAAGCTTTACTAAAGACATACTTGCAGGGTATGATATTATTTATACCATCAAAAATAGAATAGAAAGACCCAAGAAAACCTTGACTCTAAAATTTTTCCTACGTATCAGTTCCTTTAAATTATGTTGCTTCACTACGTTGCTGTCCTAATGTTATTCTGCCTCTTTAACCATTTCCTTATTAAATTATGCTTGGTGGTTGTGTGGACAACAGGTTGCAGGATGTAGTGCACAGTGAGAAGCGACTGTATCTGGTTTTTGAGTACCTGGACTTAGATCTAAAGAAGCACATGGATTCATCTCCAGAGTTTGCAAATGATCCACGACAAGCAAAAGCGAGTGACTTCTCTGTTTTTTTTTTTTTCTTTGGAGATTTTTGAGTTTTTTTGTATTGAAAGTCATAATTATGAGTGAGCAACAAACTTAATTCAGCAAGAAATTTTATGGTTTTCTTATCCTTCATCTTATCTTTCCATAAATCAAATGAAGCAAATATGAGAGTGACTGATGATTGAATAACCTTATGACTGGCCATGTAATTTTGGCTTTTCAAAATGCATTTCCATTCATACTATGCATGTTTCATGAGTTTGGATGACAGTTGATTGGTGTGATGTTGTCCATAAAAGTTCCTATTTCTGAAGATGAGAGCTGGGTTGATTAAGTTTGGCCTTTTTGGTTGGGGCTGTGAAGTGCTTATTGAAATTGACAAAGCTAAAGTGGAATTCTATGTTCTTAAGAAGAAATAAAACTGGGCCAATAAGAAAATTGTCGTATCTTATTATTTTCAGAGTTTGATAGCAATTTGTTCAAATATTATCTCAAGTAGTTTATTAGAAAAGAGCTTTACTAGGTTGGTCCAAGTCATTGCAGCATGGCAATATAGATGCTGTACTGACATGCAGCGATAATTTATTTCATTGGATTTTGGCTTCCCTTCACATTGGCTGCCCCCTCATTATTCAACTATCTGAGCATGAGCATGAGCAGTGTTGTGTTACATTCCTGATACCTTCGCTTCCCATTGTTTGTAGGTTAGATCATGACTAAATATTTCCACCTTAACATGCATCATTAATATGAAATATATTTTATCATGGATTAAAAAAGAGACACGCTAATTTTGGCAAAGAGGACAAGTAAATTTGGAATTTGAATTGTTTAATGCTCCTTTCTGCAGATGTTCCTTTATCAAATTCTCTGTGGCATTGCTTACTGTCATTCACATAGAGTTCTTCATAGAGACTTGAAACCACAGAATTTGTTGATCGATCGTCGCACTAATGCACTAAAGCTTGCAGATTTTGGATTGGCTAGGGCATTTGGAATTCCTGTCAGGACATTTACACATGAGGTTTGTGTGCCTCTTTTATTTGCTTCTAGTCATCGAAGGAGATGATCAAAATTTGAAATAAATGGGTCTGTGTTCAAGAAAATGAACATGTACTCATGCTGCATTCTAAAGTTGCATCTTTTAGAACTCCAAACATAGTTGAAAACCTTACTGCCCTATAATGCTAAAGCAATACAAAATATCTTGGAGTCAAGATTTGGTAGTTTTTCTGCTCCTGATTTAAAATTTGTTAATAAGTGCTGGCCATCTTGCTTTTTTTCTTTTCCCATCTTGAGGAGATGACAAAATCTCACTTGGGCCTTGTTTGGTACATAGTATAAGACCTAATAGTATAAGTTTATACTATATGGCCCATTTTTATCATATATTTTGGTGTGGCATATAACAAGATAAAGTTATTCAGTTCACCCATTTTTATCCAATGATTATAGGATAAACTAATCAAACCTCAGGTGGCCTAATAAGACCTAATAGAATTATTTTGTATAAGATTGAAGAAAAATACAATACTGCAATCCCAAATTAACCCTAATTGTCGCTCTCGTGTTCTTTTTCTGCAGTTAGGCTTTATACTATCTTACATTATACTATCAGGCCTCATACTATCGAGCATTATTCTATACGATGTACCAAACAGGGTCAAGATGGTTTTTTCATGTGAAAAGAAGACCAATAGAGGCTCTATTAAAAGTGAATCAAATGGAAGATAGTCCAATTAAAAGGGGTCGAGGAAGACCTGGAGAAACCATTAAAAAAGACTTTGCTCTAAATGGTTTTACTGAAAATTTGGTTTTTTTATAGAGCTCAATGGCGTCAATTGATATTTGATCCATGTAGCTGACCTCACTTAGTGGGATAAGGCTTAGTTGTTGTTATATTGTTTGCATTTCCTCTAATGTACTGTTAATTCTGGCTGTTCTTTCTAGAGCTAACCTGAATTTAACCATGGGATCGTTATCTGAGTTTTAAGAAGTGGATTTTCTTCATAAATCATAATTTTGCAAATTGACATAAGGAAATTGCCTCCTTGAGAGCTCTGAAAGATTATTGGTTGCTTTATGTTATCCACCTAACTGGTATTTGAGTTGTTGCCTTTCTCATTAATTTGAAATTTTGAATACATGAAACATATAAGTTGGTAGTATGAATTTCACAAGCAAATATGGGAAGCAAGAATTGTAGGGCCGTTGTTATTTTTGCTATATGTTTACATATACCAGCCATAGCCATATTGTATAATCTGTATTTTTTTTCAAATGAAAACAACTAAAATTATTAAATTTTTGTTAAATTGATAGATTGATGGGAATAGGTTCTTGTGAAAAGGTATTAATATAGATGGACTTCAAAAAAAAAATTTATATTTATTCCCGGTTTCTGCATCTATAGTCATTGGTGATTGCTTGTAGGTGGTGACACTATGGTACAGAGCTCCAGAAATATTGCTTGGATCTCATCATTATTCTACCCCAGTCGATGTTTGGTCAGTGGGATGTATATTTGCAGAGATGGTAAACAAACGACCTCTTTTCCCTGGAGACTCTGAGATTGATGAGTTGTTTAAAATATTCAGGTGAATAGCTTTATTGCCATAAGTTTTACATTCATTGGTAAATCATGTTAATATCTGTCAGGTAAGAACTTGGCAAAGGATGCCCCTTGAATTTATAGATGATATCCATCCATTAGTAGTCTCTGGACTTAAAATGGCACAGCTATCTACTGGGATCTCCCAACTGTTCATGGATCTTAATGATTGGGAGGTTGCTAATATTATTTCAACTTTTCATATTTTAGAATTTTAAGTCTTGATAGGGAATCTGAACCCTACATGTAATACTTTGATGGATTGATGCAAATAATATGTGTGGTATGAAGTTGTTGATGCTTGTATTTTACAATATCAATTCTCGATGCTTTGAGACTCATTTAGAATCTGTTGGTAGTTATCAGGATAAAGTTGGATTACTGGAAATGCTTTATAATCCAGTTTAGGGGATTTAGGAGGAAAAAAAGGAGGAAATCCTTTTAGAGATTTGCCATATACTTGATGTGGGGTCTTAGGATAGGGAGGGGGGCAAAAGTTTTCTATAAGTATTTTGTGGTTGCATTCCCTTTCAAAGTGTACAGTTTTAATAGATTCTCTTTCATGGTGTGCATTAGTTGTGTTACAGGATACTTGGAAATTCAAAGAGACTTTGAGGATCCACTGTCTGTGTGCATTTATCTTTTAGATTGTTCTGCAGCTAGTAATATTTGTGATTTGTCTTTTGGGTATATTTGGTGATTCTTGGGCATGCCCTCAAGATTTGAAGTATGTTTTTTATTAAATACTGAACTGAAGTACTGGCTGTTCTAAGTAGGGTAAAATGTTGTCCTTTAGTATCTGTCTTTTTTGAGTGCAGTGCTCTGATTTTTTAAACACAAATGCTTGTATCTTTCTTGTATGTAGTGCAAATTTGGGACTAGCTCCTAACACCAGAGTGAATTCTGGAATTCTTGGAATGCAAGAACAGAACAACCAGAAAAATACAGAAAGTAAGAAACTCTAAGAAAGAGTCCCAGCCTTAGGAACCCAATTCCACTTGTTACACAATTTTTTTTCCTCCCCTTTCCTGTTTTCCCCTCTCTCTCTCTTATAGCCAAATCACTCCCTTCCTTCCCATACTCCCTGCTGCCACGTGTGCAGTGTGTGGTTTACATGAAGTCACACATTTCACACTACCTATGTGGGAATTAAATCCCGGCTAGCCCTCTTTCTTTCTAAAATATCTCTTTACCTTGGGGTGCCTAACAGAAGGCGAAAAAGTGAAATAAATTTTTACTTATAAACAGACATGTAACAAATAAATAAAGAAGCTACATAATGTATACTTGTATATTTACATATTGTTTCTTATATGAAGGATCTTGGGTACACCAAATGAAGATACATGGCCTGGAGTGACTTCATTGCCTGATTTTAAATCATCCTTTCCCAAGTGGCCACCTAAGGTAATTAAATGGCATTTTGTCTTTAACTTGCTTTGGTGTTGGGTTTTTAATTGCAGTAAGAATTTAACCTTATCGTATACTCTGCAGGACCTAACTACTGTGGTTCCAAATCTTGAGCCAGCTGGTCTTGATCTTCTTTCTGTAAGTGCAACATCAGATATAATTTTTTTTTTCATTATTAGAAAATAGTAAATAATTCTCTATTTTGGGGATAAAGTGAATCCAAAGGTTATATATTTTTCATCACTAATGAAGAGAAAGTACTTTCTGTTCTTTTGAAAAAAGGGACAAAACAAGAGAAATGCATTTAGAAGCAATAATATAAAGCATAAGTATTAGATGGTAATCTTTCTCACAAGGTTTTAGATGAGCACAACCAATATTGGGTGCAACCTAGAAATCATGGTGGTTTGGAAAGGTTAACCATGTAACATGTTGAGTTAGGTCACCAAATTTTCTCTTGTCATCACCATTTATAAGTCACTTCATTAGTCACAATTCTAAACTCCATTAAGTTTTGACCGAAAGGATAGGGAGAGGAAGAGAGATTATCGTCTGTTTTATCTCATTAATTTGAAGGGAGATACTGAATTGCTTTTTTTAACATTAGTTGTTCCCTCGTGTGGTCCCAAGATGGGTGGGAGTATTAGATAACAATGCATTCCAGTATTTGATATATCATGCAATGAAAGATCCCATGACATTGGAATTCACTTCATTCATATAATCTTTTTCAATCCTCTATATCAATCCATATTTTGCAATTTTTTGTATAGTTTTCTTCATTTTGGATACCAACATACAATTTTTATGTGGTACCTCGAAATGATTTCCATTGATTTTCTCTGGTGCTTACTTCAGTGTATGTGTATTGTATTCCAGAGTATGCTTTGCTTGGATCCCGCCAGAAGAATTACTGCCAGGAGCGCTCTTGAGCATGAATACTTCAAGGACATTAGATTTGTACCCTGATTCCTTGTCTTCATGGCAAATGTGTCTATAGTAGTGTGTGTAGCAATTTATGGGTTTTGATTGTGCGAGAAAAGTGTGCTATCTTTGCTATTTTGTTCAATACCTTGGATTTGGTCATATTTCATTTATTATTTTTTTTTACAGATATTTTAGATTCAACATGAGTGGGATCATATTGCCTAATACCCTTTTCATGTCCTAGTCTCAATACAATGCACCAGGCAAATTTTCAATTTGCTTGATGTGTGATAGTGCTGCGTGCTTTTTGTAGAACAAATCCGTACTCCTACTGGAATGGGGCGTGTAAATTTGACTCTAGTACTCGTCTGTAATTGGCATTTTCTCTGCTTTCTCAAATTGGTATCATTAGCTTAGTTCAATGACAACGTATGATGCATGGATGTATGAGTAAAGTATCCGAAGTAATAACTATGATAACTAATTATTTGAATTTGAATTCTAATTAATTAGTTATCTAAAAGATAAATCACATCTTATCACTATTGTTAAGGATAACTCGGGTGACTCTAGCAGTCGCTTCATAATCACAAGATTAGTTGGATTGGTAAAACAAGACCATATTGATTTGGGATCTAATTTTTCGTTTAAGATTTGTCTTTCACCTTCCAACATAATCAATCATTGAAGGTTTTCTAACTACAACGAACAAAGTGCAATACTCAAATTGTCAAAAATCAACCCATAGTCTAGTGCTCAAGTATCGAAAGAAGTAGCAAGGCAAATCACGACACTCAACTCTCAAAACCCTGACACTTTTAGATAAACTTAATATATGGATTTCAATTCTTTGTTCTTGTTTCTAATCATATTCCTTCAATTGCATATTGACAACTCATAATAAAAACCTCTCTCAATGAACAATAACTTTTTTAAATTAGGATATTTTTTTACTAAATTGTTAGCATTAAATTGTGATGACAAGATTGGAGATAGAAAGTGGAGACAATATTTAAATCTCTCAATTTACCAGCTCAATGAGTAATACGTGACAGGTTGAGATGACAAATGGATGGATTAAACGAATTTTAAATTAGATTATTATTGGATAAATAAAAAATAAATCAATAATTTATTTAAAATCCGTTAAAAATCGTTAAAACTATCTAATTTATTCACGATCTATTTTAACAGATAAATATCTAATTCATTCGTTAATACATTTTAATGAATAGATATCCAATTCATTTATCTTTAATTAAATGCATCCAGACTCTTTTTATATTTAAATATATTTTATTCTTCAAATTATATGGATATCCATTGGATATTCAATAAATATTTTGATTAGTTCATTAACTATTCATTAATTAAAATCAATCTAATATATTAAATATTATTATAATTAGATGAATTGGATTAAATTTAAATATAAATGGATTGAATGTATTATGAATTAATAGATCCAATTGCCACTCTAATGACAAGCATGATATAGCTATGGTGAGATTGCTTGAACTATATCAAGATGAACTAATTGGCTGAAAATTTGGGCAAAAAACAAATTGAATCAATTTTAATTGAATTAATGTTAAAAGACTTAATGTTGAAAGAATTGATATTAATAGAATTGCTTTACATTTGGGAATGACATCTCAAAAGTTAGTCTAGAAATTTGTTGGAAAAACTAGATCCTTTTTCGCATGCTTTCATATATATTTGATTGGAAATATATCAATCAAAACCAAATCACACAAGATTTAACATGAACGTCAACGTATGGGAAGAGCAATTCCACTATCAAATTATCAAACAAGATCACAGGACAATGTCTTGTAGACACTCTCAATCCCACAATTATCTTACCCACAGCCTCTCACAATTTTTTTTCTCTTACATGTTCATTCCCATAACTCAATCAATTTTTCAATATGAGTATTTATAACCAACAAAAATTTGCTTGGCACTTAACCATCCAATACTCGATCTCCTTTTTGAACAAGGATTTATTATTAAATGAGGACTTTACATTTAGTTTCCTATCATAAAATAAACTCATTCTGATACAATACAACATACAATAGGAAACTAACATTAATTATCAACAATTGGAATTTGGATTAAGCTCAACAATCACCACCTTATTCAAATTTCCATCTCCAGTGAACTTCTTCAAAGACCCAACATAATCAATTTTGTTTGAATGACATGAAGCAGAATCACTTTTAAAATATAATTATATGTATACTTTAGAAAATTTTATGGACCCCACATCTAGAATCAATTTTATTTACCAAAGAAGAAAAATAATATTCTACTTCTCACAAAAATAATTCTACAAGTTAAAAATTTATGAGAATTAATTTTTTAAATGTAGTGAAACACATCAACTATTTTAAAAATTAATTATTTTCGCCGCCATACTTTTGGCGACAAACCAAACAAGCAGAAACTATGTGGGAGCCGAAATGATCCAAGCAACTTGGCTCAAGATTGGTGCCTAGTTCGTGCCATGTTGGAGCAATGATGCTGTTTTGGCACGCCCTTCTGTCTTCTGACCATTCGTTTCTTTTCTTTGACTTGGCAGGGTGTTTGAGTGTCAGGTACATGAGCGGGATTTTAGAGACTCTCAACAAATCTGGAACTTGGATTGAAATCCGTGAGTTGCGAAAGTGATCGTATAAAAAAGTGCTTGAACTTGGCAACTGTCAAAAAATTCATTTGCATATAAGCCCGATTGTCTTTAATTAGGACCAATCTTCTCAACAAGGAGGTTTCATTAAGACACTATATGTCCCGTCCTGGACGAAATGATGCCAAACATAAGCACGTTTCATCCTTTCATGATGCATTTAATCTTTTTGTCAAAATGGATGGTACTCTTGACTATCACAAATCAATGAACGAGATACTCGAGTCGCTATTGATCCAACCAGATCTCGCCGTATAGGCCTTCAAATGGCTTCCATCATGGCTTTTTATCATGGTCATGTACTTCACCTTTGTTGTAAGAAATTTTTGTGTAAACTTAGCCGGCTAAATCAATATAAAATTGATATAACGTCATTTTTAATATAAAGAAGTTGTTTGACACAAATTTATGCAATTTTATAGTATTCTCAGCAATTGAGAAGCACACACAGCACCACATTTGAAATTAATTAAATCTAGTCTCAATTTTTTTATGGATTTAGTTTTTATTCACATGCAGTGTTCATCATCCACTTATATATGTTATTACATAAATAAAAGAGTTTAATTATAATAATAATTACGTGAATTGTTAAATATTTTAATGATATATATGATAATATTTAATTGAGTAATAATATATAAAAAAAGTCACGTTGAAAGTAGATGAAAATTAAACTTTTTGTTATACGATTTAAATTTTTTACATCATATGTAGTTAGTATGTAAGAATTATTTTTCTATTTTAATTATCAAAACCGGTTGATAATATGGCGTCCAAGACTAATAAGTGTATCATGTATACAGACGCTTTATGGAGTTGTTTTTGGCACAAGAGATGTTACAAGGCATGATAGAATGAAAAAATGAAATTATAATATATATGGTGGGCAGAAGTTATAATCAAAAGTGAAAATTAGATAAAACTTATTATAAATCTCTCATTTATCTATACATATAATAAAATTAATATAAGTATAATAAATATTATTAAATAAGGTGAATTGAATACCAACTACTATTTTCACATCTCATTGTACTAATATTCTCATACTACTTAAAAATTTTTTTAGTTATTCTAAATAATTTTTTAAATAATCTAGAATACCAGTGCATGACAGAAGAAGAACGATAACTAATATAGTGACCTCTATATGAACACTGAATCTGGATATAATTATCTTAACCCATCGGTTATCAATATTGCATCAAGTAATCGTGAACTTGATACAGTAAATATCATGATTTATGATATTTGGGTCATTCAGATTTGATTCTGTGCAACATAAATATCATAAATCAAAGGAACAAATACAGTAAAACCAGACACTCCCATCGCTCACAGATGGGGCCCCTTCTCAACACCAGAGCACAAGCTAAGAATGCAATTGCACTGTTGACTATTGCCCCATCCATAAATAAACATAACGAATAAACAAGAGTTGCCCACTATTTAAATTCAGATTTATACATATTCTAAACAAAATATGATACTTTCCAAGTTCAATAATGTAATGGCATTGGAATCCGTCAAACTTTTCCATTACGCTTAAGACCAAGCCAAGAACGAAATTTCACTGTTAACTAGACCTTTGACTGATAGAAGTGACAAGCTGCTACTACTAATTAATAATGACCACACTTGTTGCATCTGTGAGCCCTACCACATCAATTTCATCGTAATTATGCAGAGCCCAATGGATATATGCATCATGAAGACACTATGCTGAGAAATACGAAATTGCAGCAGCTCTAGGAGCAGTACTTGTCCCCTTTGAATTTGACAGCTGAGGAACGAAACCACCGTCCCCAGGAACATATGGTTGCACCGCTCTTGATCTTGAACTCATATCACGAACTGGATCCTCCGGCAGCGGCGACCCATTTTGCTGCTGAGGCTTCCTCCGCTTCTTCTTCTCGTAATCTATGCCTCTGGCCTTCGCTTGCTCGTTTCTCACTTCCCTCAGATACAGCCTCACCGCGCGCGCGCCAAAAGGGTTGACCTCCGGCGCGCCACCGTGCTCTTCAAACGCCGCTCGCAGGCGGCCGATGAGCGCGTCGAGGCTGCCCCACGCTTGCTTCAGCGGGCATGGGCACGAACCCGGCGGGTGCAAGTTCCCGAAGTACGCGCAGGTTTCGGTGTGCACCTTGGTCTTTCCAAACTGGTCCAGGTACCGGAGAAATTCGAAAACGTGGGCACCGCTGCAGCGGGAGAGAGTCAAGGGTGGACGGTGGTTCCTGAGGTACTGCCCGAAAGTGTTCCAGTCTCGTCTCTTTTGGGACTCGTACCGGCTTAGAGGAGGAGTGACGGAGTCGGAGATTTCCAGTACTCGCGGCGATGCTAATGGTAATTGGTCTCTGTTCTCGCCATTGGAGGAGTTGCGGTGGTGGCTGGAGATGGCGGCGGCGCTTGCTGCGGCAGCCACGGCGGCGGACATGTTGAAGCTGTGATGATTGTATTAATTTAACACACTCTCTTTTCTACTGTATGGGTTTTCTTTGTGTTGGTTTTGGTGCGATCTGTGTGCTTATTATATAAGCACTATTCTTCAGGTGGGTTGGGTTGCGGTTTGGATAAAGCAAGCTAGCTGGCTTAGAGAAGGCAAAGTCGGTGATTTTGAATCGAAGAAAAGATTGAGTTCATCACATGGTGAAATTGATAGAGGTAGGATGAGTTTGGTGTGATTTTGATAACATGATGGATGGATATATCTTGGTGAGAAGATGATAGCTATCATATAGAGCTAGCTAGCTAGGTTGAAATTCTAGCTCTTGTTAACCAGGACTTTACTCAATGTAGTGGAGAACACAAAAAATCTTGAGATATATAGGAGAGGGGTAGGATCTTATCAAAAAAAAAAAAAAAAAGGAAAGGTATGGGAAAATAATGGGAGAATTTATTTAAAAAAAGGGAAATGCTAATTAAGAAGAGGGAAGATTTGAGGCTGAGAGTGAAGTTAGGAGGTAGAGGTTGGCAAAATTCTTGGGGAGACAAAGGAGGGGTCCGTGCACTAGAGAGCCACGTCTAGCAAGTGATGGCAGTTTGAATATCACTTCGAAACGTCATCTCAAACATTGTTCATCCTCCTTTCCTGTATTGTTTCCTCTATGCTTTAAAGTGGAGAAGGAAACAAAAGTGGGGAACTCGTTTTGGCCTACCTATTCAAGTAAGGTGAGTCCAATTTTGACCATTAGACAGGTAGTTGTCAATCACCATGGGATCGCATTTGCGAATTATAGGTTTATCTAAGATGAAAAGAAAATTTCATTATGTAAAAAGTTCACTCGAGTTACAATTTAACCTGACGTAGGAGTCTCCCAATTCTTACAAGCAATGTTATGAAAACCGGACCGGACCGGCCGGTCCAACCGGTCGGACCGGAAACCAGTCTCCTTACCGGTTCGGGCGGCTCTCCAAAATCGGTGTGGTCAAAAACCGGTCAAAAACCGGTGAACCGGTCTCAAACCGGCTGAACCTGCTCAAACCGGTACCGGTCCGTATGGTTACCGGTTCTCATCCAAACTCAAAGCCACGAACTTCAGGACCCTTCAGAGTTCAGACTTCAGACACACTACAAGAGGAAGCGCGGGGTGAAGCTATTCGGGTGCAGGAAATGTGGGAAGCCATTTGCTATGCGAGGGGTTCGGAGGACGCATGAGAAGAACTGCGGGAAGCTCTGGTTCTGCATCTGTGGCTCCGATTTCAAGCACAATAGGTCTCTCAAGGACCATGTCCGCGCCTTCGACGACGGCCACGTTTCGCACACCATGGAGAGTTGCCATCAGCTGGACGAAGAAGAAGACGACGAAGACGAGCGAAGAAGAAGACAACGAAGATGACGAAGATGACGAAGAACGGAGGAAGAAGAAGCGAAGAAGAAGAAGACGAAGACGGGCGAAGAAGAAGACGACGAAGACGGGCGAAGAAGACGACCAAGATGACGAAGAACGGAGGAAGAAGAAGAAGAAGATGAAAGGGCTATGTGCTTGTGGGTCAGACTACAAAAGAAGAGATAATGAGGAGAAGAAAGAAAAAGTCAAAAAGGTGAATCTGTGTGCTGCTACGGAGAGAACGAGTGGTGTGAGTGATGTGACCCATGTCATGACAAAGGGCATGCAAATTGCAGAGCAGGGCCGTATAAAAGGAAAGCCTAGTCTTCGCTTTCAGTTTGTAGGCCTATCAGTTATTAATAATAAATATAAATATATATTTAATTATATTCCGGTTCGACCACGGTTCGACCACGGTTGAACCATTAAACCTTGAATCAGTACCTCGACCGGTTCAATGACCGGTTCGATTTTCAGAACCTTGCTTACAAGTACGGGATTGGTTAAATGTCTAAAATTAAAGAGATTTGAGTATGACTCGGTTTCATGTTTGTCTTAATTTTGAAGAATCATATTCGGAGATTAATAAGTCTTCTAATGTAACTATAAAACAGAAAGAGATACTCTGAAAGGAAAATTCTCGTAAACACGGGATTCTGCCAAGAGATTCTTTTAAACGTTGTAATTTTCTTCTTCATAGTGAAGTTTGTGAGTGGATGTAGGTCTTCAGTTGTCGAGTCATGTTAAATCTGTGTGTGTGTGTGTGTGTTTTTTTTTTTTTGGTACATTGTGTGTTGATTTTTTATTCCTTGTTACATCTTATCAAATGTGCTAGATCCTTAGTCTTGATACAATACTGTTCATACTGACACAAATTAAGTGAAGTTGATCATTAGCAATGACGGTGCAGACTTTTCTTACAATGGTACCATTCCTCAAGATATCTGAGTCTATGCTTCTGGATTTAAATTTTTTATTCCCTGATAACTCTATAAAAAATATCTCAATTTTAAAAAAAGTTAATCTTAATTAAAAAAGATATGTTTTTATAATAAATTATAATAGATTTAGAGATAAAAAAAAGAGATAAAAGATTTGAAGCCATACTGCCTAAACACTGTAATATAGTGGCTGATATTTTAGCTCATTTAGCTATTTCTTTTAATAATTGTGTTTGGGTTGAGACTCCACCTATTTTGGATGATTTGGCCTTTTTTGCTGTTTTGGGTAATTAGACGGGGCTGAAGCCCAAGGAAAGAAAAAAACCCAGTATAGCTCAGAGTTTGACAAAAAAGAAAAAAACTATCCTGGGAGAAGCTGCTCGTCTATCCCAGGTACAAAAGACTTAACTCGGTTTCCTTCTTTGAAAATATGCTTTACGTCAACTGTTCACTGTTACTTCAGAAGCCATCTAATTATAAAAATGATATTCCTTGAGCCATGCCTCTCTGGATCTGTACCCAAGATCATCTCAATGATTTGGCTTTTGATGCTTATAGTGAATAAAATCATTGCTTTCATATTAAAAAAAATAGTGATAAAAAGAATATAAAAATAGAGTGTCCCCCCTTAATTATTATTATTATTATTATTTAATTGAAAAATTACATAGTATCCAATTAGCACTCTACAAACATGGTAAATACAACTTGCTTGGTATGGTTATAAAAAGGGGCCATCGAGATGATGCGGTGGATCGAAGGTTATAGTCATCTACGTGCACTTGCATCTTCAATAAAACTTCATTTTTAAGAAAAATTAATTTTTTCAAATATTTTTAATAAAATTTTAATTATAAACTGTTTTAAATATAAAATAAATTAATATAAATATACGTTCTTTGTTTGAGTGGTTGATGGAAAGGTTTCCGCAGCCAATTTGGTATTGTTGGAATTTACGACTTGTAAATTCAACAGTAATTTCATGGGATCAGCTGTGGCTTCTAAGAGGTTTGCCACCCAGAATTCTTTAGTTTCTATAGAAGTTGAAACAGCCTGTTAGCAGTCACAATTCTGGGATCGTTACATGGCAATCAATTTTTTGTCATAGATTTCATAAAACCAAACGTTTACATGAGTGAATTTCACATCGAATGTGCAAAAGTAATAGGAGGAAGGTAGGAATGTACATGTAAAAGAAATTACAACATAGGAAAAAATAAAAATGCCCATCTTTTGATTTTTCCTGTTTCTTGGAAAGAATCCCTGCAAATGTTATTCAAGTCACCCAGTTTATGATGCTAAATTTCTGCTCCCATATATACCTACGAAACTTGTCCCTTTCCAACCTCCGGCGTTCCATTACAATCCTCACCTACCTCCAATCCGTGTGTGCGCTTCTCTCCGTCTACGCCTCCTACCTGAGCGACCTAATAGAACTCTGCCACTGCCATGGCGGTGGAGACGGCTAACCAGAGATACACCATCATCATTACCTTCACTGTACCTATCATTATCATTGTCTTCATCTGAGAAATCCAACCCCCCGGCCCCACTCTGACCTGCTACTCGATGGGATGCCAGCTCAGGCCTCAGCCGTCTACTAAGGTTGTTAAGGTCACTCCCTTGTCGAACTGCATGCAACAAGAGGAAGAAATTCATTGCTTCTATGCCCATCTGAAATCTTCCATTTCTTTCTGCAGTATCTCCATCAAGAGCACCCTCCTCTTCATCTGTATCAAAGTCATTATGGTGTCCTTCTATGACATAATCTCCAAAAACCATTGCCCCAGGCATAGTTGATGTTACTGTGCTGATAACATCTTCCCGTTCACGCTCCCACTCAAGCCATCTCCATTTCTGTTCATGAGCAGGATCTACTTCACGTGGACGTGCCAATGGATGCTCTGCCTTCACATGCTTCCTCAGCTCCTTATAGTTCCCAACAAAAGAGCAGTTATCCTGCATGCAGCTTCTCTTCTTTGCATTCAGATAGACCCGAGCAGGCTCCACAACAGTCCAACCTTTCACCTGACCCCTGCATAGGGGGCATGCAAGCTCTGTGACTTCACTCTTTTCAAGAGGCAAGTTTGAATCCTGTTGCACACCTGGATTACTGATCGAGCCTTGCATGGGCTGTCCATTATTTGATGAAATAACTTTAGTATAAGCATTCTTGTACTGATCAAGGCAATTGGAATGACGAAAGCTAGTTCCACACATATAGGGACGGCAACCCTTGTCATGAAAAGAGCAAAGGAGAAGAACAGCATTGTGTGGATATTCCATGCACACAGAACATGTTATGTCTTCCCACTCTTTCTTATCCATAGCTTTAGAGCATTTCTTTTGGCACATATCCTCGCAAATATCCCTTTTGCAAGGAGCCAGCGGGTATGGAGTAAGTCTGTACTGACGAGAAGCAATCCTGCGTCGTCCCCTGCTTCCTTTTGCCATTTCCAAAATTCCAACAGAACCTGGAATTTGAAATGCAAAAATGTCTAAAGGATCCTCAGATTTTAAGGATCTAAAAGATTATGTTGTCAAACTACATCCTCGTTAATCTATTTTTCAAGTAAAATGTGAAAGTAAACAGTTACTGGACTTGCGAATTATTAAAAAAAAAAAAAATCTCTTGATTACACAAAAGTATTCCCAAATGTTATGAATAGAAAAAATGCCACAATGCTTGAGTGTGATCACTGATCAGAAACAAGGGGTTAAATGATGGTCAATCCAAAATACATCCTCCTGAATAAAGCCAAGGGGAAGGGTGCAGATAGAAAGGGAATCCAAGCCCCCCACAGAAGAAGTAAAAAAAGAACAGGAAAACATCATTTTTGCGCACATTCTGCAAACATTTACTTATTCAGTTTCCACAGTGAACCCCAATATGATCCTATAAATTAATAGTATAATTGCAGCTATATATTACATATAGGAAAATTCATTATTTATTTTGGATAGAACTCATTAGAAAGGAAAGAGAATACAGAAGTAGCGGATGAGACATTCTCTTACAAGAAGCCAGGTAAAATGCATTTTTACATCTAATCACTCTAAAACATAGATGCAATATTATAGTAAACCCTGTTTTATTTGCCTATTTTGGCAGCATTCTTAGACTCTGATAACAGCTCAAAGATGTGCATGCATGTGCCACGTGTGCATAATATCACTTTACAACTACAAGGATAATAACCCAGAAAAGGGAAACAAAACAAGTTAACAAGAACCATGTTTCTTGAAAAAAAAAAAAACAGAAACGGTTTCCTGGAATAGATCCAAACAGGCCCTAGATCAGCTGTTCATCCACCAGATCAGATCAAGTTGTCAAATATTGGCTAACTGCATGCTTAGGGGTCCATAGTTATACAATCAATATGCAATGCAGTGCCAGTAAATATTGTGCAAAAAAGGAAATACAGTCCAACATAAATGCAATAGTATGGCAAGATGCTCAACTTGGGCCAAGTTAGGTAACTAAACAGATCATTCTGTTAATCCTTTTAGTGTAGATTCCAAATGTAGATCTCTACAAACTTGGTCTCACTAATGGCATCAGTTGGCTAACTGCATGCTTAGGGGTCCATAGTTATACAATCAATATGCAATGCAGTGCCAGTAAATATTGTGCAAAAAAGGAAATACAGTCCAACATAAATGCAATAGTATGGCAAGATGCTCAACTTGGGCCAAGTTAGGTAACTAAACAGATCATTCTGTTAATCCTTTTAGTGTAGATTCCAAATGTAGATCTCTACAAACTTGGTCTCACTAATGGCATCAGTTGCATTCCATTATTAAAATATTTTCAGCCAAGTAGAAACTACCAGGCTCACCGTAGTGCTTCTTCTCATCTTTCTTCCAATTTTCTTGGTTTAATACCAAATGATGTTATCTAGGTTTTAGTTTACTGTAAATAAGGTAAAAAATGTCAGAAAGCCAAACTTTTTAACTCTTAAGTACACTATATTCCAAAGGAATGTTTTTAATTTTCATTCAATTCCAGGATCTGTACTTTCCAGGTTTTGTCTCCTGATTCCAGATGTTGAAAAATCGTATATCCATTACCCTTTTATATTTTGGCTGTCTAAAATATGACTTGTCACTAGAACATGAACATATAACCAGATAGTTGGCTCTAGCGAACAGGTGACATTATCATAGCGCAACAGTCATTGAAGCAAAACTTCTCTTATTCTGACAAAGAATAAAATACTAACCACCAATAACTTCTAGAAAAATAAATGGGTAACAAGGAGCTTTGCCCAGAAAAGTACACATCTACATTTATTTTCTTTAAAAACTATACAAGCTACCAATAAATCTTGTTTCAAGACCAGGTTGCAATCACCATTCAGAAAAATGGGAGAAGGGAAACCCTTTATACATAACTAAGTGCAGGAACAAAGTCAAAAAAGAACACTACATTGCAAAATGCATGTAAAGAAAACAAAGAGTAAGGAACTAAATGTTGTGTTCAACAAAGCATTTTTCATGGAAGAGGTGGGAGGGATGAATGTGTTGGGAGGGGGCAGTGGAGGAAATTAACATCAGAGACATGCATCTTCTCTTTAAAAGTTGTTTTCCAGTCCTCCCATATCTTCTAAACAAAGCTTAAACAATAAATATAAAGAAGAGAAATATGGAGCAAGTCTTCAGCTAAGTCAACATTGGCAAGCCGCAAGCCAAATTATTCAGAGTTATAAAAATTACCACAAAAAAAAGTTCTGAACATATAATAAACTTGTCAAAGAAATAGTGCAGATCCTAAATGAGAGGAGGAAAGAAGGAACAACTTGAGAAATCCAACACAATAATGTGATGAACTTCATAAAAAGATAAGATTTTTATTGTCTGTAATTGTACCTAAAGAAACAATGCTACTGACTTACTTGCCTAAAGTAAGCTGACGACAAAATGAACACTGGCCTATCTATTCAACTGACTGAAAATCATGAATTCATATGTGGGACAATGGACTAAGCACTCAATGCAAACAGCTATTGCAGAGAAAGACAATTGCTGGAAATAGCCCAACTGCAGAGAAAGACAGCTATTGCCAACAGATTAGCTTCATCTATAAGCTGCTGAAAACGAAGTATGTCATGCGTCAAACCATGAAGAGGAGGGAAAACTCACCAGCCTCGTAATTCGAGTAATGAATCCGGCAAATTATTTGGAGAGACCAAAGTGCATCTGGTAATAATAAATTGAACCGCAACAAAGAAAACAAAGTATGAGATCCATATAAATCGCCCAAAAGGAAACAACGTGCCCAAAGGCAAGAGCAGCAAGCAAAGACAACTAGCAAGTAAGATTAAAGTTAAATATAATATTAACCAGAACATGGAGCTAAGATAAGAAGCACATGTCGCTAACTTATCGATCTGTCGTAGATCCAATCATACACGCCAATGTTTTAAAAAAATACAAAATCAATCATTATGTTTATTTTTAAAGAAAATTTTTATCCAAAAAAAATGTCGACCAAATAAAAATGCCCATCTGCTTGGAAACCGAGAAAACAAAGGAAAATGGGAGAAAATTCGAGAATTGAACTTCAAGCTACAAAGTACAGCCAACTGGGTGACTGTATCCTCAATCGGCAGTAAAACAAAAACAACAACAACTAATGGGTCAGCAAATTTAATACCGTCGCGCATATAAATCGAAAATTGAAAAAGAATTTCAGGAATTGACCAAAAAAAGAAACAGGAAAACGAAAATGCGCAAGAGAGCATGGAGGAATCGTCGTACCAGACGGCTACGAAGAAATTGAAAAGTGAAAATGGAGGAAAACGGAGCGAATTTGAAGCGAGGTAGAGAGCGAGAGGGGAATAGGGTTCTCAAGCAGAGATCGAAAGCTAAGGCGAAGGAATCGAGGGGGGAAATGAGTTTATGGGCGGTACTAAAATCCTCTTTTATTTTTTTTAGAGGGTTGAGTTGAGAATCGCGGAGTTCGAGTCATTTCTACGCTACTCCCGTGCCTCGCTTCCTATCACTACATGCCACAGAGGCAGATTCGTAGAGCGACGAAGGCTGCATAGAGATTATGCTTTTTCCCACGCGCTAGCGTTGCGAGTGCACGTCACGCTCTGCCGTTACTGAGCGCCCACGTCCCAGAAAGTGTGGCTTCACGTGGTCCCTTCCTGAAAACCGACGTATCATGTATTCTACGATGTACGATCCGCAGAAGGATCAAAGCATATTCGATCGTACGGTTTATAATTTTTCTTTTCTTTTTTTTTAAACAGAAGATATTAATAACATTTTAAGAATAGTTTATTTTTTAAAAATAATAATTCTTTTAAAAAAAAAATTCACAATGACTATAAGCTGTTTGAATTATAAAATAAAATAATTTAATCATAGAAAATAGATTAATGAGGTTGAATAACTTACTCAATTAGTCAAATTACAATTATAAACTATTTGAATTATAAAATAAAATAATTTAAACACAAAGGAAATAGATTAATGAGATTGAATAGTCTAATCAATGAGTTAAATTACAATTATAATTGTAGGAGTAGATTAATTACAAAAGATAGTGTTAGGAATGAAAGTTTGTAATCGAAATTTTCAGAAATGGATATGAATCCCATTAATGATACAAATGAAAAGTTCCTCTAAGTATATATTTGATATAAAAATAAAAATAAGATAAATTTTTATGAGATAAATTTTTTATAAATCTATAAGTTAGATTTATAAAAAACTCATCCCATAAAAAATTATCTTTATTTTTATCTGTGTATCAAATTAATCCTAAGTCTAATCTTAAACAATGTTGTCATCATGGCATTTACTTTAAAAAAAATGTTGTCATCTTGGTGTTACATGGAGTCATGATATGAGAATGAGGAAATCCTTTCCTCGTACTAATGATATGTTTGGTAAACCTTATTCATAATTTGTTTTTACTTTTATTTTTCATACTAAACATATATTAAAAGAAAAATATTTTCTTTTCATACTAAGAAAAAGTTGTTCATAACAAAAAAAATTTGATTTATTGCATGTTTAAATAACACTTTGCATGATTATTTT
Organism: Castanospermum australe; assembly: GCA_019955255.1. Classification (NCBI taxonomy): domain Eukaryota; kingdom Viridiplantae; phylum Streptophyta; class Magnoliopsida; order Fabales; family Fabaceae; genus Castanospermum; species Castanospermum australe. Next base: position 52,827 of record NSJW01000444.1, on the reverse strand, counting down.
TTGAACCGGAGAGGTTGATTAGTTGAATTGCGTGCAAATTAGCCCGTATACTACATGACTGCAATAAATAGAAAAACTGAAATTTGTTTAAATTAAGGTTTAGCCATAAGGTCATAAATATTAAATAATATTTCTGTTGCTTGTGTCAAAACGTTATTATGATTTTTTAATGTGTTTCTATGCAAGTATTATCAGTTATATATATATATATATATATACACACACACACACAACCCTGCGTGTGAGTAAACTTTTGGATTATTTTTTTGGTAAGCGTAGACTTTTGGATTATTATGAGCTCTTTCTTACTAGATATAAATACACGTTACACCAACCTTTCTTCGTGCCCAGCAAACTTCATCAAACAAAACAACAGGAATAAATAGCCCAACGAAGTTAACTATATGGGCTCAAATCATTGGGTCCAGCATGTCTTCATGTGCTATGTGGCGTTCAGTTACTAAAGGAAAAAAAAAAAAAAAACGTTACCAAAGGAGACCAAAAGTGTCATTTTATGGGCCATGCGAGGGTAAAAGTGTCCAATAAAATATGTGCCAGCGAGAAAACGAAAATCAGTATCACTTTTTTTTTTAAATAGGAATGTCCTTATAGAGTTTTAACTATTTAAATTGTCATAAACTTAATCTTTTTGTACTGAAATAAAATTTTTAAAAATTAAACCGTAATTTTAATACTTAGATCATAACTCACTTTCATTACTTCAATGTTTCACGAGTACAATCAGCGTCACTTATAAACAGATGAAAAGTTGTTAAGAAGATATTTTTTTATTCCATGTTATTTAATAATAATTATATTAATTTTGTAAGTTATTATTATTTTTTAAAAAATCTTGATTTAAGGAAACAATAATAGTCAACAAAGTGATATTATTTTTTTCTTTTGTGAAATACAAAATTAATATTATTAAATGAATAAAATAAAAGAAATGTTTTATTTTTTAATCACCTTAGAATCTCTCATGAACATACGGGAGAATGAGATTTTTTTTTTTTGGGGTATACTCGGAGAATGAGAAATTGAAATAGAAATTGGAGAACATTGGCAACTCAAGTAATCCTTTATAAATGCTTTGTATGGAATTTTATTTTATTTTTGAATTATATAAATGCAGTTTGATAACAAACACGAAATCAGCTTTCATGGTTATGCAGCATTCCCTGCCACTTCCCCACTCTCCAGCTTGTGTTTGAGCTAAACATTGCTTCGGCTCCCATTACAAATTTGTTTATCAGCACTAGAACCCTATTTGAAAATTATTTAATTTTGAGATCCAACTTGATCTAAGTAGTTGCACTGCATTCTATTTAAATAGATGTGAACAAATAAAAAAAAAATCACCATATATATTAGCAAATACATGTAAATCGCGTGATAAATAATTTTTATTCAATTACTGGTTTATTTCTATGTTTTGAAATGCTTAAGAATCCTTCATCCAAATTTAAAAATTCAGGTGATTATTTTAAAATGATATAAAATTTAATGAGTATTTATACATTTTTCCCTTACATATATGTATTAAATTAAAATAGATCCCAATAGTTTACACATAATTTAAATTTAGTTTATTCTTTTTTCTTTACAAATGAGTCCTTATATTTTTTTCATACATTATCAAAATACTCCTCACCGTTAGCTTAAGTTACAGCTCATTCAGTTTGCATCTTATGTGATAAACATACGTTTATGTGACACCAGTTTTTTTTTTTTTTTTGGTGAAGTATGTGACACAAGTTTTGTCCAAAATATTAATATGTATAAGGACCAAATTAAAAATAAAAGATAAATAAATTATAAACAAGAGAATATAAGGACCAAATTAAAAAATAAAATAAAAATATATTAATAAAATTAAAAATAAGAGAAAACTAGATGGACCATATTAAAAACAGAGAAAACTTCTACCCAAAAAAAAAAGGAAAAAGCTAAATAATGAAATTTGAAGACATGAGTGCTTGTAAGAGTTCTGCTGGCTAACTGTCAGGCTTTTGGTTCCCACTGGTTTGGTTGAGCGACTGCACCCAGCACGTCCATTTGGCAAGACTGCATTTAAGAAATAATTAAAGAATGAATTTGGATGAGGCTGCAAGCAAATTGACTAGACTAGAATAAGATAACCAATAATATTTTTCTTAGATAATTGACAATCACTTCAGTTGAATATTAGATTTGCTAACTTGATTTTGAATAAATTTAATTTTAGAAACTTAATTTTAATTAAAAGTGAATTTAAGTTAAGTGATTTATATTTGAATATCTTTAATTGAAAAATAATTATGTCAAAATGAATATTATTTGAATAATGTTGATAAAAATAACTTTTGTGTGTATAATTATCAAGAAGAGTATAAATTATATAGTTTTTTTCTTTATATTATTCTTTTTATTTTTCATTATTTTTAATTAATTTTAAGAAATAACACAATTGTTGATAGCACAATTACTTTTTTTAATTTTGATGTTATTATTAAATTAAAAAATAAAATTATAATATTATTTTCAATTCTTAAATTTATACTAATTTTAAAAATTACAGTGTAACATTTTATTTATTTTTAAAATGACGTGTCCAGAGCAAACAAAATTCAATATAATAATGTAAGAAAAAATCAATATAACAACAATAACAATAAAAATCAACAACGATCAAAGAAGGGAGAGAACGTTGAGAGCTGAGACGGATAAAGACAAAGACGGTCTCCCCTCTCTTTCTTCCCTTGGGGACAGAATTGCATTTAGAGCTGAGAAGAATAAAGGCCAGCATGCTTGCTCAACGCAAAAGCAACTCCAGAATGCTTCAGGTTGAACCAACATTCAGTTCAGTGAGACTTTGACACAAGACATCCAAACATATTTTTAGTCCAAAATCATGTTTACAGTGTGTAAAACGAGTGAAACCAAAACTTGTCAAGACAAGGCCTAGATGTATGTCTGATACAAAGGTAAAAATTAAAAATGAATTTTTATAAATAAATTTTGTATACAAAATAATATAGAATATATTTTCATAAATAAAGTTTGTATACAAATTATATATATATATAACTCATTTATGAAAATCTACCTCTTATTTTTATCACCCTGATACCAAACTTACCCTGAAGGAGACCAAGCCTTTGCAAATTCACAAATAGATAAACGATTTTAGTTTCCTACCAAAAATAAAAAGTGCTACAATTATATACTATTCAATTGCAAGAAAAGTATCAGTCAAAACTTCAACGTTCACTATTGCTCTTTACAGAGAAAGTCCTTGGAAATTGCTTGCCACCTACTTCCCTTTCTTGGCTAACTAATTATCACATGTTCAGCCTGTGTACCTAGGAAAATTACACATACCGCACCCCCCCCCCCCCCAAAAAAAAAGTAAGATAACCCCAAAATCTCAACATCCACCACTTCCAGCAACCAGCCTGGCCACACTTGAGACTGTAGAATTTCCATGCACCAACGATTACATGAACATGAGCTCCTGATAATGCAATAACCATTGCCTTTCAAACACTACTTTAAAAAGCTACAGTAAAAGCAATGTGACCAGAAGATCCAACAACTCTGCACCAAATGACCAACTATATGGCCACAGCACTCTCCTGGTGGGTGCATACTGACCTAAAGAGCACTCGGCTGGAAATGAGAGGCCCATCTCCTCCTTAATTCTCCACTTTCCCTCTCCAGTCATAAGAAGACCCACGTTGCGGGATAAAGAGGCACTGCTCCTTCTCATTTAGCGGAATCAGAAAATTTATCTTCTGGAACTCTTGATAATGCAAGCTCCCTTTTTCTCTGAACCTACCTTCACCAGGGATCAGCATGGTGGGCTCTTACGATTTTTCATTTTAGCCCAACCAGCTCAAGATTGTGCGGCTCAACTCCAGTAGATATCTGCACACCTACTAACCTCTTCTGTTTGTTCCACCAGTCTGAACCCAAGACGTATCACTCTTCTGGGATAAACTGTAGAAAATAGAGGATGAATTTAACCCTTCAATGGCAATATAAGAGGTGATTAAGAGCTCTTAAGACCGAAAATATCAATATGTGGAGAAGCAGGACTCATAGGAGATGGAAGTGGTCTCTTTAGAAATGGATGATCCAATAGCTGAGCTGCAGTTGGGCGTTTAGTTGGGTTAACTTGTAAGCATCTAAGAATGAAATTGCGGGCATCTTTTGATAAAGATGCAGGAATAGGCGGAGGTTCACCCCTGCCAATCCGAAATAACGCTTGCATCTGTCATGACAGAAAAAAAATATGTATCATCAGTTATTTAATTTTAGAGAGAAGTCCAGTCTGTCTAGCTTCATGGTCAGTAGCCAACTAAACTAAAATCCTGACTTAAAATTTGTAAGGTAATTCAAAGTAGTGGAAAAGTAAAAGCAATAGAGGGTAAAATCCAGTCTCTGCAATAAATGAATCAAGGAAATGAATATAGGAAAACACCAAACTTCAAGATAAAGAAAAGATGATAGTAAGAAATGTTAAGACATACTCCTTCCAAATGACAGTAAGGAGGCTGCCTTGTCAACATCTCTAAAACTGTACACCCTAAGCTCCATATATCAGCTGCTAGCCCATAACCACGGTTCCTTAAGTTAACAACCTATGATCAAACAATTCAAAGTTAAACCAGTCACACTAAGAAAGCTCATGTAGCATGAAAATTCAAATTTCAGTTTATTGAGACATTTCCAATAAATTACAAATGGGTGGAAAAACTACAGTTTCAAGATTGTGAATCTGCACTCTGACATAAGAAAATCAATGGAAGTATATACTGCTGTAGAATAATTTATTGATAGTTCAACCTATTGCTCTCAGCTAGTCAGAACATTTGGTATAAGTACTACAGACCAGTAACTGAATTAGACAGCCAAATGATCTCATTCTAGTTCATCCATTCGAAGGAATTATTTCAAGCAATTGATACAAGGGCAGAGACAAACCTCAGGGGCCATCCAGAATGGGGAGCCTTTACTTGATTTAACATCATTCAATTTGGTTGCCTGTGAAGGTAAAAGAACCAAAAAATAATTTCAAGCAGCTAGCATTTGGAATTTGCATTGATAATATGCAGAATAGCGAAATTCGGTTTTGTTGTTGAAGGATACCTTGGCCAATCCAAAATCTGCAAGCTTGACTGACCCACTTGTATCAACCAATATATTAGCACACTTGATGTCCCTTTAAAATTGAATATTTGGATTAAAAAAATTTAGAATGTAGCAAATCCATGTAAATTCCAGATATTTCAGCCATCATTTTCCAAGCACTGCATCCACTTTCATTATAAGTGTTTTCCAAAAATAGAATCCTTGGGGGCCAAAAGAAGAAATCAAAATACAAAATGGCCAGCATCTTTTGCAAGGATTCAAAGTTAAGCATTTTTCACTCTCCAAATAACATTTGTTAAAAAGACCCATCTTCCTAGATGGGGAATCATACCATAACTGGTTTTGTTATGACCCAATTGCAAGGTATGAGACTTGAGTCCCACATCGGAAGTATGGGATTCTGATGTGGGGTTTATATGGCCTTGGGCTCTTCCACCTCAATAGCTAGCTTTTGGGGTGTGGTTCTCCCAAGGTTGTTATCAATTGGTATCAGAGCTCCCAATCTGGGAGCTGTGGGTATTGAACAATGGTTCCAAAATTTGAAGGGGAGAATGCCTATTGGTGGTTGATCTGCACTGAGCAATACTTCTACGGAAAGGGGACACTAGAGAGGGAGAAGTTGACCTTCATTAAGGTTTTGATCAGGAGGTTTCAGCCTGAATATGATTTGGAACAGCCGGTCTGGGTTTGGGATGATGAAACAGAGATGACGGAGGAGTTCAAGGTGGCCGTAGTGCGGAGATTCCATCCGGTGATGGAAACAACCCCGAGCGCCCAGTAGACAAGACCAGCGAGCACATTCTATAGGAAGAGTAAGGTGAGCTTAGGCCCATCGCACCACATCGGAAAAAAAACGCAATGTGACCAGCGATGCAAGGTGGTCAAACAACTGCTAAAATGGTTGGAAAAAGCCACAGAGTGGTGGGTCTGGAGTGTTCCGACCAAGCCACCACCGTCAAAGCCACCAAACTCGAGCCCTCGCATGGAGGTGGATGGGTCATCTATTGTTGCGAAGACGCAGTTGGGTATCAAAGCTCTGTTTTGCATGCACAAAACAGAACTCCAAACCTCATGCAACCCAGCCAACCATTCACCACCGCCTGAACCACCAGATCCGACCATGGTTGTTGCTGCACCTCTACCTCACCCTCGAGGCATGGTGAATGAGGAGGAACAGCAAGGAGGGGCAGAATGGGGAATCCAAAAATTGGGTTCACTGTTTGCCCTAACGAGCCAAGCCTATATTAGTAAGGAACCAGGATGGACATGCCAAAGAAAAGGGCTTGGAATCTCTGAAGACTGAGTTTTACTGTGAAATAAAAGAAGGCAGCCTATTTTACCTGGTGGGCCAAGCCCAATTCACAGAAGAAGGGAAGGAAATTTTGCTAGAGATATTTCATGGACCCAACGCAGGAATGGCCGAAACTAATGATATTTCAGCAGTTGAAATCAAATCAAGGCCTAAAGTAAATAAGGAAGAACCTACTATGACTTGCACCCAAAAGGAAGTGGGTGAATTATCACCAAAAGCCATAAATATAAGGAATGCTATGTAGAGGCTGGATTGTAACCGGAGGGGAAAAGATGCTATACTTGGGGACCAGAGTAGCTATGGCTTTCTGTGGCAGATTTAAGGAGGAGAGGAGTTGGGTGTTGGAAGAAGGAGGGATGGGCTCTACCCAATCCCAACAGACCCAACCCATTAAAATTACTTCAGTAGTTATGTTGGGCCAAGGCCCAAAATTTACTGCAATGATTGAATCTGAGGTATTGGTGAGGAAGATCTAAACTAAAAAAGCTGGCCTTGCAATGGGTAAAGGAGAAAAGCTGGCTCGTGCAAGGGAAGGAACATTTAAGCTTCCCCTTTTAGCCAAGCTTTCGCAATATGAGAAGAAAGTTCATAGCAGAGAGGTTTTGGATCTAATAGTTAGCAAGTTGGGATTCTCTAATGAGGACAAGCAAAGGATGGGTGTTGCTCAAGAAGGTCCAGAATTAATGGACCAAGCAAAGGGGAAGCTGCACGGGTGGGACCCCCTCACACAGCTCAAACACGGTAGTGTTAATGATGCTGCAATCAGACTTTGTTTCATGACCAGAAATGACACCCAAAACAGAGCACCAGAGGATATCTTGCTTTATACAAGTATGTCTTGTTTAATTGAACCAGAAAACTTGAACACATTTGACGTCTCTATTCTGCACCTTGTGGATGAGTCTACTGCTTCGAATTCTGAATGGCTATAGGGTTGCTGATCATATCCTAACAGTTGGTTCCAAATGTTAAGCTATACCTGTTCTGTGAAAGCTTTATGCCAGAGGAAGGAATGATGAAAGCAAAGGCATTACAATTGTCAGTTAACAGCATAATTCACTACTTTTTCTTATTCAACCCGGGAGGGACAGATGCTGGGTTGGAAGCTAGAGGTACAAATGAGGCTCCCAAGGAACTGGGCATTCAGTCATTATGCTTCAAGCAATGGGACCCTGGTGGAAGTTTCTTTCAATTGTTTCAAGTCCTTTACCCAAGCCTTCACCTTGAGGACAAGGTGAATCTATTGGATGGTGTAATGATAGGGTGTAATGATAGGCATGCAGGAAGAGTAAGGGCCATAAGAAGGCACCAGACCATCACGTGGGCAGTATGGCCCATAATAGAATTATCCTCTATGGGAATAATAGAATTTCCACGTGGCCGGGAGGAGTGAGGGGTAAATTCTGTTAGAGGAAATTATTAAAAGCAGAGAGGGAGAGAGGGGAAAGGGAGGCAATTAGAGAGTAAGGTTTTGGGACCTTTTTTGGGTAGGGAGGTTGCAGGTCTCTCGAATGACCTGTGGTATCTTTTCTTCTTCTTTTCTGTTTTTGAGTGTTATCCATTAGCTTTCTGTTTTGCTGTGAGTGATTGTAGCTGACATTGGGGATTATTCCCATTTTTCTGTAATCAAATATCTGAGTTCCTATCAATTGGTATCAGAGCCTTCCACCATGTCTCTTGGTTGCAAACGAGTGGCTCGGTAACGCTGGCGTTGCAATGTTCGCCCGAGACTAGTCAAAAGGGCTAGTGTACAGCTAGCCCGCATGGGTGTTGGGGCTGTGGAGTGTGATGGAATGTTATGACCCAATTGCAAGGTATGGACTTGAGTCCTACATCGGAAGTATGGGATTCTGATGTGGGGTTTTATATGGCCTTGGGCTCTCCCACCTCAATAGCTAGCTTTTGGGGTATGGTTCACCCAAGGTTTGTATCAGGTTTCTTGTTAATTTTCTTGATATACCTATCTGTGCAAATAAAGTTTTGAGCCGAAGTTTTAAAAAAAAGTCAATTAGTTGCGAATTAAAATGAGACTACAAACTCCACATTTAAATCTACCTTGAAGCTGGATCATGTAAGACGATATAGTTAATAAGGTCCAAAGAAAGTATAGTAGATGAATTTTTAAATGTCATACACCTTGAAAGATATCAGTAGTCAACCAGTTGCTACTAGATACAAAATTCCAGTCTGATGATACACACGCACACAAATTGCAGTTGTAAAGAACCACTATCCAGAACGTTTTAGAATATTTTTGCCTAGAAAATTAAGCATGAAACAGAAGTCCCTTGACCATTTACGAAGATTGCTGTTATTACAGGTACAGTCATTGCATTGCATCAAGATAGAAAGTTCACTCATGTTACCTGTGGACTACATCACGATCATGAAGATACTTCAAGCCATTTAGAATCTGCCTTGTATATGCAGAAACTTGAGAATCCCTTAAACGATACTTTTGATAGAGACTTGCCAATGACCCTTTTGACACAAGCTCAAGGAATATATATAATGTACTTTGGTCCTGAGAAAGACAAGATATAAATATAAATAACAAAGAAAAGGGGAGGAGTAAAAAAACTAGAAATGCAATTGCTATTAAGTAACAGACCCAGACATAAAATAATTCAGGAAGCAGATAGCTAAGCAGCAATACAGGTACAAATAAGCCCAGTCTAGAAAACAGGATAAATAAGGTAATTAGGCATTAAATAGTCAGTCAATCATCATTAAAAGAAATTCATAGATATTGTCCAATGAACATTTCCTTTACTTTGAATAAACATTTGAAAAAATATTAAAAGAAAAAAAGGCTGCCATGAAATCTGCAAAGCATGTCTTTCATACTTGCTATAGAGGATGCAGAATAAAGTAAGAAAAAGAAATCTTTGCAACCCAAAAGGAGAAAAGATGGGGCAACCTTAATGTGAATTTGCAGTTCAAAACTTAAATAGACAGCTCATACAACTTTAAGTGTCTTACACTGCAATACTCTCAAATAAATGTACCTGTGAACTTCACATTACATGAATTAGTAGAAAATATTTGACCCACCTTTCTGATAGGAGGAATAGGAGATTGGTTGATGAAAAATTTTGTTTCTATTTTGGTGCATTAAATGTAGTATCCAAAAAGACTATCATCTGAAATGCCCAACGTAAGAAGACTTATCTCCTTCCACCAGCCCCATGGTATTTCATTCCCTCCTATTTCTAACATAAAGCTATATTGTTTCCTCCTCCCATATAGACCCCACAGTAAATCAAAAAGAACATATATTTCTGTAGGATTGGCACAATTTTCAAGATGCTCAATGAGCAAAGTGATTTTCAGCCAAGTAAATGCTTTGAGATATGCAAAATGCTTATTTTAATTGCCTCAGTTCTGAAAATGCAATTATTCTTCCTATAATATCATATTCTGGTAGAATAAAAGAGACTTGCAACTAAATAACAGCATACCTTGTCTGTGCCAAGATATCGAACTATGTTTTCATGTTCAAACTGACTCAAAAGAGATATTTCCTGAAAGGAAGGCCACAAATATTCATATGAAAGCTTCCATATAAGATGGAATGAACAAATAAAGCATATGTCATAAGCTTTGATATAAAGGCTAAGTCCTCCCACCTGCTGAAGTTGGAAAATGCTTTGTTTGCCCTGGGTTCCTTCATCCAGCAAAGACACCTCCTTTACTGCAAAAAACAATCCATCACTGCAAGAAAAGAAAATGCAAGTGTTAACTCAGTCAAAACAAGGCAAATTATAAAGCAAGAAAAATGGAAGACCCACCTAACAATCTGTTTGCAACAAACTTGATATTAATATATTTGGATTCTTATGTTCCATCAGCTATGGATACAGAAGACTTCCATAACCATAGCTGCCATAAATAAAATTCCCAAATCAAAGCCAACTAATGGCCAATACTTAGACATCAGCTGGCAGATTCCATTGACCAGATAAACCAATTTTCCAATATCTTTGATGTCTTAACTTTAGCACCAAAACATTTGTGGCTTAACTTATGCCAACTATTAAAAATCACATTTAACAGATTATTCCTGCTCTCAGCCACAAAATGAGATAAAACACAAGGTTCACTCGCAGAGCAATCTATATCAATTTGTAACTCTACTTTTAAAAGCTGGCCAATCGATTATAAGAGTGTTTAGGGATAGCTAGGCTGAATCAAAGATGCCTTCAGTAATTAATTACAACACACTTTGATATAATTGCCTTGTATGTGCTTCATGAACACCCTAGTAAGGAGAAAATCTCCAAATCCCTTCTTCTTATAGAGCACCAGTTGAAGCTGTACACCTAAGTACTTGCCTTAGACACTATAATAATTTTCACAGATAAAAGTTTTTTAATTTGAGCCAACAGAATAAACAACTCGCATAAGCACAACCATCCCCCCAAACATTCATCAAAGGGGCAGAACTTTTCCTCAGCACTTCACTTGAATTTTGCATAAGGTATTTAGTATGTAGTTATATCAGAGAGATGTGAGTGTGTGCGTGTGTTTATCGATGATAAGATATTATTATGTAACTAGTACACAATCTATGGAAAATAGAATGCTACAATCTGGACAAAGCTTTAGTTATAGAAGTAAATCACATGCAAAGAACAACTGATTACACGGATAAACAAGAGAACCGCATTTTATTTTACTTCATTTTCCAGGCAATACACTGCATTCCAACATGAAAATTGTAGTATTCCTTACTAATTATCTACTACTTTTATTGCGATCTTTAGAACGAATTGAACTTCCCAAAAACTACTTAAATCATGTTTCTAAGCAGATAATCCGGGTTTCCTTGAGACTGCAAGTTAGTTCAAACAACTCGGATAAAAATCTAACCAGGTCAGGTTTTAGAACACGAGAACAAACATACACGTTCGTTGACTTACCAATGAAAGAGTGAATTGAAAAAGAGGAAACAAGAAAGGAATACTCACTCCGTAAAGCCTTCGTACACCGTTCCAAATGACCCCTTTCCTAAAATCTCACCCTTCTGCCACGAGGAGAAAGTTCGTCTAAATGACCCATTTGGCAAGACATTGTGAACCGACTCGTCGACCATACCGGAAGCCTTTTCACCACCAAAATCACTATCATCATCATGGGACGTAGACGAACTAGAATCAAAAAGTAGATTCCTTTCCCCGTGTCTCACTCCAAGTAACGCTTCCCCACCATGAATGCCTCGACCCACGTCCTCATTTTCTTCAAAGCCCCTTTCATCCTGGGGAGCAAAAGACCTCAGCAAATCCCAAGTGGAGCTCACATCATCGACAATTGGCCGCAACATCGCCGGCGGAGGTGCCAGAACGGGGGGTCTAACACCCTTGATTCCTCCACCCCCATGTCTATTGTAACCCAAAACCTTCGAATCGGGAGAAACATCAAGCTTCCCATCTTTCCCTTCAACAAGAGGTCGAAAGCTCTCATTTTTCAGCTCAGCATCAGTGCCGCGCAGAACCCCAGTTTCAAACTTGGCCGAAATTTGATCTTGAACGGGAGAAGCAAAGCGAGCCTTTCGGGCTTCCCAGGCTTCAGTTGGGATAGCAAAGTCATCGGGTCCAGAGAGGCCGAGGGAGCGGAAGATGAGGTCGAATTCGCCATGGGAGCCCATGACGCGGAAGCTGGTTTGGCGTTCCAGAGAAGAGGAAAGGTCAGCTGAAGCTGAATGGGTGGTAGGCACTTGGTAATCGATGTTCTTCATGGCGTTGAGGCGGTCGAGCCTCGGCTTCAAGCTCTTCCCTTTCTTGGCCTCCATTGCTCCGTGCAGCGGTTGCAAGTGCGAGTGTCCAGCGACAGCGAATCACAGAGATAGCTCTGCTGGAGAGCATAGTTTAATTAATTAATTATCAAATAATGACATCATTAATATTATTTAGTATTATTAATGTGGAACTTGTAACTTTTTAAGGAAATAGCAGAAGATAAGAACAAAGGTCATGCCGCCACATGGCGGCTGGCGCAGAACTGAAGGAATCAATTATTGACTGGCCTCGCCTACACTCGTTTTACGTAAAAGTTGCGATGTACGGTAAAATCTCACTATATATTTTTAAGTATTTAATTTTAATTTATTATTTATATAAAAAAATACATAATTATTTAATTACATATTTTTTAATATTTAATTTTATAAATAATTATTTTTTAAATAATTAAATAATAATATAAAAATTTTTATGTTAATAATATATTAAAATTAAATTCATATTAAAAAGATTTTATACATAATGATATAATAAAATTAAAAAATTTTATATTAATAATATATCAAATAAATTTTTTAAAAAACTGATGCTTTGCTAATTTTTTTTAAACATTTGAATTTAATCACAGGTTTAATTAAATTATTTTATATTAATTTAATTTTTTACACTTTATATGATAAATATAAAAATAATATTAATATCAACTAAACTAATTTTGTTATTAAAAAAATTGTTACTTAAACACTAGGAATATTGCTTGTTGCTCTAATCACACGTGTCAATAACTATACACATAAATTATTTAAATTTAAAAAAAAAATATAATATGTTAAAAATTACATATATGTGTGTGTTTACGTAAGTTAAAAAAATTATTTCTAATGAACAATATAGTACTCAGAAAATCTCAATATTTTCTTTTTGTTACGAGAATCTCAATAATTTAATCATGTAAATTTTCACTGCAATTGTTGTCTGAATTTATTGGAAAATATGCATTTTGCTGCATGAATTGTCTATTAAAAATATGAAAAAAAAACTCAGTTATTCATTAAAAAAGAGACTTTAATTTTAATTAATTATTAATATAAAAATTTATATATTATTATTTAATTATATATTATTAAATTATTAAACAAATTATTAAAATAATAATTATAAAAAAGTAAAAAAAATATGACAATATATAATTACATAATAATATAAAAAAAAATTTACACTAACAAAGATCCTAAAATGAAATAATGCATTTGAATGTGAAACCCTGACCATATGCTTTTTAAATGCTTAATTATTTTTTTTGCCCGTGAGATAGGGGATGAATGCGTTATTGAACCGACATGTTGGGTCTCCATTAACAACAACAAATTAAAGCTATATTAGGAGTGGGTTAATATAGTGAAATTTTAAAAATTAAAAAAAAGTAATAAATTTAAAAACTTTCTTGTGGTCTTTGTTAAAAAACCCAAGGACAACAAATGAAAAATAAAAACATTTGTTCTTGGCATTTTTTGTTGTGTTTCTTTCCTTGTGGGGGGTCAGATAGGCATTTGAGATTTCGACATCACAACTGCTTTTCTCATTTTTTTTTTCATAGACAGCACAATCGTCAGAAACAAACGTATTTGAGGTCGGGCCCAGGTTTTCTTTTTGGTCTTCTGGACTGGCCCAGGTTTGACTGTTAATTTGGTGCCAAGCCGAGAACCGTGATTAGGCCCAATAAGCATTACAAAACGTATCCGCAGGCCTTGTATCGGTTCGGCCATGGTTGCAAGCTCCAAGTCTCGGACGCTGCACCATATGATAACACGCGTCACTATTTTTGCAGGAAAAAAAAATAATGGCATGTTAGGGGAGATTTTCCCATGTTTTAGACCATGTTGGTCGCTTTGAGAGGGCAACAAAAAAATGATTAAAGTGTATTGGATTGGAAGAGAATGAAAGAAAAAGGAAGAAAAGTGATGAGTTATTTTTAAATTTTAAGTTTAAAAAATATTTAGAATAAGTTTTCTCCTTTCTTTTTTTTTTCTTTTTATTTTCTTTAATCCAAACAGAACCTTAATAACAAAATTTTAAATATTTACCAGTTCAAGATCTCAAAATTTTTCGGGAGAGTAATTCCAGGTTAGGTGTGTTACTCTGATTTTAGTTTTCTCAATAGGTGAAATATGTTAATTAGTGCAGGCTTGTTATGAGTTGGGGTTGCCTTTTACACATGGTGGGTGCTCTCAAACTCTCTTCCTGATTAATTGTCTTCTTATTTGTTTTCTTTTTTCTTATGAGATGTGCCCTCAAATTCTCTTTTTCATTAATTGGCTTCTCATTTATTTTTTTTATAAAGTGTAACTTCATTCGAAGAGGATTTTAAATAAAATTTAAATTCTTATATTATAAATAAAACTCGTCGTACTGGAATTCCAGCTTACTTATCACTAAGCTACACCTTTAAAGATAATTCTTTTCCTATGTGTTTCTTGTAATAACAATAAAAGAAGACTAAACGGTTGATTTTGTCCAGAAACAGCTGAGCCATACAACAAGGAGATGTTAGGTTGAATTTCACCCATAGATTATTCTAGAACATGGTTTCATTTTGAAAAAATGTTACCTACTATTCAATAAAACTTCTTAATGAGGAATATTAGACAAAAATGTGTCTATGTACAAATCGACATTAGTGTACTTGATTATTAGATATTCGATAGTTGTGCAAAGAGCAGCCAGTTGATTTTAAAATGCATGTATTGGGATCGAAGATTTTAATAATGATTCTATTTAAGTTGTGTCATGTGAGTTCTTTCTCTCTTAATCTTCATTGAAGTGGAAGCAATACAATATCTCAATCTATGGTTATCTTGAACTTCATCAGGGTCTTCTATATTTATAATACTGACAGAATTGATGAAAAGAAAAAGCAGCAACACAATACTCGACATACAGGACTAGCTGCATATTTATCTAGTTTGTTACATAATAATATTATATTGATGATTGGAGAAGCCAAAAAAAAGTCACAAAGTTGAGGTGTTAAGACTTTAATCTTTCTTTTGTCAATCATCAGTTTTTTTTTCTTTGTATACTTTGTATTAACATTTAAATAATCAATGGAGTGGCATGTGGAGGTAATTATATAAGTGCCCTACTGACCCTACTTCTTCCTTTCAATCTTTTCACATTTTCCACTGCTTCACCTATATATGTTTCTACTTGCTCCTTCTAACTTAAAATTAAATCTCTTTCCCATCTTAACTCATCATCTTCCTTTGTGCACCCCTCCTTATCTCTTTCTTTCGCTTCGCCATTTGCATGTAATGTTTAATGCTAATTATTTGATAATATTTATACAACATCTCTAAATAGTACATAAATTTTAGTTACAAGTAAGTACTTTTAGAGAATTTTCCATAAGAACTTGATTACAATTAAATAAGCTAAAAAAATTATCTATTTTCTTTAATAGAATAAAGATATCTTAATAATTATAGAAATTAATATAAGAATTAATTTTAAAAACCTGTTAAGCAACATAAGTTATTTTCTATTAATGACCTATAATAAAATAGCATTCTTAAGGAAACTTAAAAAGTTGTATTTAATAATAAGAAAAGATACTTTAATAATTAGAAAAAAATTTAATATTAAGAGTATTTTTGACAAATTAACTAACATAATAAATGGTCATGCAAAAGTAGTTAGCTTGAATAAAGTTTAGGCCACCACCGAATTTAATAAGAAGATTAAAAAAACAAGACAAAATTATTATTATTATTATTATTATTATTGGTAATTAGACAAAATTATTATTTGGTAGCTTGATGTAAAGCGTTATTTTTTAAAAAAAATAAAAAAAGAGCAAGCTTTATGCTCTATTTTTTTTAAAGAAAACTTCTTTACTTTACTAGTAGCTAGCTAAATAAGGCAGTAATATAATTTATAGAATTATACTATATGCAAATATTTTGACATACCTTTGTATACACGTATATAAAAATTCACTTTTTTAAAAATATACAAGGAAAGTATATAAAGAAATCTTGAACTTTTAAATAACTACCTTAATTTGTATCTTAACCTAATTAATAGTTTTTAAGATTTATATACATGAAGTCCGAGTAGATCTAATGCACCCGATGAAGTCTACATAATGAAATACATAGATTTCCATGCCTGGATCTAAAGTTGAAAATGTGACAATATAGCCAAACAGAGATAATAATAAATGGGTTTGAAATGATAAATTTTAGGAATTAATTTGATTTGTAAATGAAATTTTATATTTGAAAAGTTATAAAATAGTAATTTATTTAATGAATTTAATTTTAATTTACTATCATTAAAATTTTTTTGTATACAATCATCTAATCACATGTGACTATACTATTAAAAGTGATTGACTTTTTTAATAAATGCAATTATAGTCAAACTCATTTACTACTTTGACAACAAACGATTGGTTGATAATGTAAATTTTTTACATTGATAGTGAATTAAAATTAAACTTATCTTATGTTTAGTTCTCCTTAAAAAAAAAGAATTTGATTTGAATTGCAAATCAAATTTTGTATTTGAAACACTTCAAAAATAGTTGAAATTTATTTTATTTTAATAATTTACTTTATTACCCTTATTTAGATTAGATAAGTGAATAAATTAATAAAAGTAAAAATGTCAATTGAACTAAAATTAAATCAAATCCACTCAAATTTAAATCCACTCAAATTCAGCTAAATTTGAATGAATTTCTAGATATATATAACTTAAATCTAATAGATTTTTAAATTAAACAAGAGTAAGGGTAATAAAGTAAATTACTAAAATAAAATCAATTTCAACCATCTTTAAAGTATTTTAAATACAAAATTGATTTATAAATTAAATTAAATTCTTTTTTTTAAAGGAGATCCAAACATAAAAATTAATTCCAAACACAATCAAAACAATCAAAAGATAAATGGTCAAGGTGACAAGTATCAGAAATATGTATAACCACATGCACAATTAATGCACGCACTTGCATTTATCGTAGCAATGCAATTAAATCAAGCACACAATCAATTTTATTTTCTTACAAGACCTAGTTCCCAAAAAAAAGGAAAACTGATTTTCGAGAACCATATATTTCCTTTACTACAACTCGGTTCTACATTAGTACATTACAAGACAACAAAACGCAGTTAAGAAAGGCTTTGCAATACTTTAACTAGTAATCGAGCCTGTTATAACTGTATTAGTTAAAAGACCTTGACTTGTATGCCATTCAGCTAATCACACAAACTTTTCTTCACAACAACAATAAGAAATACCAAATACCAGGGAAACAAAAGAAACCCCCCTTCTAGACTATTTATTGAAGATGTGTAAATCCAATAATGCTTGAATAGTTTCTTGAATGCTGTTTGTAGATATAGCATATATTGTTGTATAACCTTCACTTTTGTCTTCAAACAAACTTATTCTCAACATCTTTCTGCAAAGGTGTAAAATGATCAAATGGGCTTACCATTTGTTGAGAGAGATTCTATGACCCAGTTGTTGCTACTAGAGCTACCGTTTTGGCCAGTCCTGGGACCAAAGGAAGTCTCCATAGGATGAGTAGCGTGGCTCTCTTTATTAATGAGCGATGTTATGGCCGCTGCAACAGCAACCCTAAACTTAGGATCTGAGGCAATTGCGGACACATTATCAGCTACTGGCTTGCTTTCTTCTGCTTTCCAAATCCTCTCATGACCCGCTGCTGGTCGAGGGTTGTGAAAATTGTTCATTGCAATAGCATTGCCACTCTGGTATTTGTTTGGCATCCAAGAAAAACGCGGTTCAGCTGTCGCATTGGAGGAGCTACCACTAGGAAAACGAAGTGGGTCATTGAGATTATTAGTGAGATCAAGGACAATCCCTTTGGAGGGGTCATTAGGGTTTATGCTTCGAATGTTGGAAGCTGGGTTTAATGGGTGGAAGCTATTGTAAGGAAGGGTTGCTTGGGTGAAACTGGAGGTGCCGTCTGAAATTGGATTGCTTGAGTCTAGCAACATAAAGGAAGCTGCTGTAGAAGCCATAGCAGTTGCAGCCACGGGGAGTGGATGGTTATGTGTTCCTTCATAGGTTGTAATTAGTATGGACATGTCATCTAGGCATCTTTGCACCTGAACATATAAATTTAACATAAGAATTGTGAAAAAAAAAAAGAATACCCAGAACTTCAAACGAAATTTTGATTGCCAATAGTATAAAATCTCTTCAAAATTTTTAAATTCTAGAGCTGCGATAAAAACAGTGCAAATAGTTGTTAATTATTACCTGTTTCCTAACGGGGCAGCCTGGGGCTACAGTGCAACGATAGTAGGCTCGCGGGCAGGGATTTCCTTTCGCAATTTTTTGCCCATATTTTCTCCATTGGCACCCATCATTCATCTATCATAAAACTCTGAGATTAGCTCTTAATGTTAACCAAATCATAAAGCTAGCTTGAAGGATACAGAATTACAGATATATAGATTGAACTCACTGTGGCTGCTTCACATCTTGCTCTAACCGAAACCCTAGCTTTTCTATTAGGAGGGGTGGCAACGTGGGTGGTAATACCAGGCAAGTCATGAGTTCGCTGTAATTTGTTCTGCACTGATGCAAAAGTTGCCAATTCTTCCTTGTCTTCATCCCTTTCTTGTTGACTTGTGCTTGTCTGCAACCTTAGTGATAAACCCAATTCACTCTCGCTGATACTATCATCAGTGTTCGGTGGGGATGGAGCTCTTTGAATTTTGTTATCAAAGATCTCAGGAATTTTCGATGGCCCTTCACTGCTGGTGTTTGCATTGTCTTGAAGGGAGAGGGAAATTTGATGATCCTAAATGGGATCTATGATTAGACATAAAATAGGGATCATAGTTCAATCAAGACTGTAAAGAAACAATCGGATTTACCTTTCTTTTATTGTTCTCTTGGACGACTGCAAATTTCATTTGCAGTTCATAGTAGTCTTTCATTGTTTGGTCCACCACTTTCCTCAGAACTTTGTTTTCCTCTTTCATACGATCCATCTCCATTTGTAAGACACTTAACTGCTGGAAAATCATACCCTTTAACGACTTCTAAACAAGTAGAATATATATCACAACCACAAGCAATTAAACGTTATCAAGAGACTTGTGCTTCAAGAGTTATACATGCATGCCTAAACAAGCACACTAATATAATAGCCAACATGAAAGAGATCAAGGAGATGGCAAAATAATACAATTTTATATCTTTATCTGTTAATTTCCACAAACAACAATATCAACAGAGGGAGAGATCAGGAAGAGGGTAGGGAGAAAGAGAGTATATGGTGATGTTTTTGTAATTTCTTTTAATGAAAAATTTACCTCTCTTGTTTTTGTGTTTTCTTGCAAAGATATTTCAACCACTGATGCATCATCTTCTATTTCGCCAGCTGTGGCTTCAGGAACTTCTTTATCCTGTGTCCGTGCCATTTCTTCCTCGTTATCCTCTTTCACTCGCCCATCTACTGTTTCTTCTTCTTCTTGTTCTTCCTCCTTCTTTTGCTCACCATCTATCTTTAAAGAGAGATCAATTTCCATCTTTGTGTGTTCTTCTTCTCTGCCCATTGAGGACAAGGTTGAGCAGTGAAGAATCTCTCCTTTTGTCCTCTCTTCTGATATAAATGCTACTTTTGAGGCACCGAAGTCAATTCCCTCGTCTCAAAGACGTATTTTTATCTTAGACACACAAGAACGCATCTAAAGTTTGACTTTAATCTTCTTCTTAATGAACTCCCAATTAAATTGATTAGTCTACAAGCTTCTATTTTAAAATTTAATAAATAAGGCAGTGGGCACCCTACTATTTCATAATTGGAGCCCTCCCATGACCAAAAGACAAGAATAACCCTAGAAAGTCATTTTTCTCAGTCGAATAGATAATGGGTCATCGCCCCCTTCACGTGCCCTTTGTGTAATTGGGAAACAAATTATCAAGGTGCACAAGAAAAAGTGAGCCGCAAAAGCATCACATCACTTGAACTGTTTGACATTATTGACAGAAACATAGGCTTTTTGATCCTTTTAGAGTACGTAATTAAGCCGTCTAATTAGCTTGTTTAATGTATAGATGGCATCGAGCTCGCCCCTACACACTCGTGATAATACAGACTTTCCATGGCTAACATTAGGGCATGCACATGCCTTGCTAGAAAAGTATTCCATAGCCATGCAATTGCACTTTCCTAGCACACGCTGCATGCTTCTCTCTCTCTCTCTCTCTCTCTCTCTCTCTCTGCTTCTATGGATATAAAGGGCACGCATGAGCAATAATGTCATTTTACAGTGGAAAGAGAATCCCCAGTGTATTGAAATTCGAAGGGGGCACTCGTGCTCTATGTGCCTGCTAATGAACAATTAGACAAGATTCATTTGAGTTTTTTAAGTACAAATAGAAAATAAAAAATACCAAAACTTACATGATGAATAATCTATGAGTTAATTTGACATCATCTGTTACCACGGAATATGAGCCCCGTACGAAATCCCATAAGAAGAGAAATCCTTGGGATCAGATCTTGAATTTGTCAACTGCAAGACCTCACAAAGCCCCCCACATCTCTCAACGATCCTATGTTTATAATTTTGTTATACAGTAGCAGTTTTTTTTATTATCCTCTCTTTATCACCTCCCACGTTACATATAATGTAATAATCAACAAAAAAAAAAGAAGAAAGAAAACCCTATTTGTCTTAGCAAACTCCTACAATACGTAAATGAATATATTTATTGAACTTAGACCGAGGTTCTCTCAAGCTCTTGCTCCAATTGAAGTTAACTTTCTCCCTTCATTTTTGTTGAGCTATCTTGGAAATGGGACTTTGAGCCCTAGCTATGTCTAGTTTTCTGTTCTAAATACCATAACACCTCGAAGGTCTAGTTTACTATGTCATATTAGGAATCTCTAATGGCTATTTTCTGTGCCAAGTTTCTGGACCGCTACCTATTCCTCCAACGAAAAATTTCCACGCATATGCAACCCATGAAATCAGTATTTAAAGGCACTGCTGGGATATTTGAGCAAGGAAAAAAAAAGAAAAAAAATCAACATTTCAATTCAACTTAATTCCGTTGAAAAGAAGAAAAGGAGAAATAAAAGAAAAAGACAGACGGGCAAAGAAGGGATAGTTATCCACCATGGGAGGCACTGCAATTTCATATATGGACCACCATTGCCAAAGTCCTGAAAGCATGATCAATCTTCGTGATAAATGTTCTCATTATTTGTTTGCCTGTCATTTTGGTTCCTCTTCTGAATGATTTCTTGGCTTTCCCACTCTTGTAAAACTTCAGCAATATATTGTATATTGCATTTCATGTTCAACTTCGATGCTACGGTGACCATGGTTCTCTGCTTTGAACTGCTTATTAATGTACTTTTTAAGGGTATATGTACCCAGATCTTGACGAACCCTTCTTATAATGTTGGATGCTTTTATATGATATGTAGAAGTTGGATTCTAGAGCGGGGTATTTCCATCTTTAATTCCTAAACTCCCCTTAATTAAAATGGTACTGAATTATATTGGAAAATATTATTTTATGTCTTATTCATGGGGTAAGATTTTATTGCATAAACAAAAAATGGAACAACTTGGATTTGGGACAGAAAATCTCCATCCTCCTAATATATAAAACATTAGATTGGAAAAATGAATTTTTTTTTTGTGATGAAGTGTTTAGATTCATATCCCTGAAGACTCGGTATCAAGCTTAAGCTAAGATTAATTAATATAGAAATGTCAAAAGCTTAATTTAGATAGATAAAAATGTCTAAAAAAATGTTGAAATATAGAAAGGAATAATGTAATATACGGATAAAAATCTTGTTTCTATTCATCTTTTATATGAGAAAAATTAGCAATGAATAGTGCATAACATGAGAAATGGCTGCGGCGCCGGTTGCTGCCTTAAGTCCACGCATGCACGAGGTTGTGAGTTGCGGCGATGAATGATGATAAATGCTTCACATGCAATTGTAAACCTACTGCCAAACTTATACAAAAACTAACATTTTCCGCTTTCGATGGAGACTCTTCATTCAATTCTCTGCGGTTCATGAATCATGTATTGTTAGCTACACTTTTCCTTACTTCTTTTAAAGACTAATTTAACACTTTTCTCCTTGACAGAGATCTGTTTTTCCCAATCCCAAATTCCCCAACTGGTTTGTTTCCAACTATAAATGAAGTTTTTTTTTTCCTGTTACAAACTATATATGAAGTTTGATTCTTGCAAAGTATAATCCTCGCTCCAGGTATTGATGTTGTTGCCGATTCGAACTATATATGTTGTTGCTCCCATAAAGTTTTTTCCAGCATTCTGATTTGAACACCTGATATTGTAAATAAATTTTGTTCTTACTGTGATTCCAGCTTATTTAATTACCACTTAGTTATACCATTGTGGGACAACGGGGATTGGCTCACCCAGTAGGCCTTCTGTTCATATTTTGTCATGACTTAGGTTCGATTATTGAATTTTTTTATTGATGAGTCATTTGTAAATATCCTTGTAAGTACTTAATGAGCCTGAAACATGCCTTAACCTTTGACTGGAGCAATTTTTTCCCTCAACTTAAATTTTTTATCACAGTAAAAAAGCTATACCATTGTGGTTGTGGGTAAACTATATATGAAGTTATGAACCATATATATGGTACCACACTAGCTACCACATATAAATCAGTGTATTATTAATTAGTATTAATTAGTAAAACTTTGGGTCAATTATACTTTCCCTGATCTGGTATAACTGTATCTACCAATTTGAATACGATACCCCACAAGATATTTCAATGTAGTTGCTAATATATATGTTATAACGCCCAACTATTTGAATCGAAGATTAACTTTAATAATAATGTTCAAAATATGACCAGTTACATGTCTAAAATTGTGCATACGTAAATAAGGTGCGTTGTATATAACTGAATTCATTTTTTTTGGTGAGCAAAATAATTGAATTCATTTTATGTAAATTAATGAGTAAGAATTTAATAAAATGTATAAGGAGTGGATATATGATGGTTGATTAAATTTTCTTAGTACGTATTGCAAGCTTTTGCTTTCCCACTTATCTAATTTTATATTATTTTCCATCAAGAGGACAACGCAACTACAACAATAAATCGAAAGGTAACATGATTAAATAATAAAAAGATTGAAGTGAATATTGGAATTACTCAGTACACCAATAAATTAGGGAAAAGGGCAACTGATCTTAAAATTTTGAATATTGCTTAGAAGAATGTGAGACATCAATCAAGCTTCATTTCAGCAATAGAATTGGAATTAAGTTTAAATTTAAAATCAAAATTATTTTTATGATTATAATTAGTTCAAAATCTTAAAATTGTTTGGGTTACAAAAATAATTAAAATAATTACAATTTCAAATTTATTTTTAATTGTATCACTTATGTGTATGATATATAATTAATTCAATTTTTAAAAAAAAACATCATTTTCTTGAATTGCCTTTCTTTTATATTTCTTGAAGTGCCTCCTCAAAGTTTCAGACTTGCCTCAACATCAGTGTATCATAAGAGTGGCAAATAGATGAATTAGATCATTAATTGATGAATAAAAAATAAATTAATAATTTGTTTGAGATTTATTAAAAAATGATTAAAGCCATCCAATCCATCCATGAACTATTTTAATTAATGATATCCAATTAATTCATCCATTAATTCATTTTAATATATGGATATCTTATCCATACATGTTCAATTAAATGCATTTAAATTTCTCACACGTCTAAATACATTAGCTATTCTTCGAACCATATATACAAATATATTAAATCTACTAAATATTTTCGTTGGTCCATTAATTAAAACTAATCTAATCTATCAAAATTTATTAAATCTATTATTATAATTGAATGAATCGGATGTATTTAGATATTGATGAATTGAATGCATTATGAATTCATAAATCCAATTGTCACCCTTAGTGTATTGTATGAAGAGAATGTTCACTTCTTTGTATGAGTCAATCTATCACAAAAAGCTTTGCAATGTCTGCTAATTAGAAATGACGAATTTGTATAATTAATGGAATATCACGAGACCTATGTTTAATTAGTCGTGAATATTATAAATCTTCAATATGAGAGTTCAGTTGTCTTTATCTATCCAATAAAGTCAGTAACGTAACCATTGAGCCGACCCTATTACCCTAATCCATAAGTACATTTATCTGTTGTATCTAAAATTCTATATTTTATTTTATGATGATTCTGACATGATGATAATAATAATAACGAAGGCATACCAATGGTTGATTTTGAGAACTCTAATTTAAGGACTAGATATTTGACAGAAAATGACAGATCTCAGTTCTTGAATATTTGCCCACAGTTTTCCTTGAAACTTAAATTCCATTTAAATCCATCAAGTAGATTTTTGGTAATAATATATTAAGAGAAAAAATCTACAAATTAAAACGTATGGCAGTTACTTTAATTGATAAAATTGAATTGAGTCGACGCAAAAAATATTTAATATAATTCTTACTTTTCAATTTTTTTATGAAAAGAAAGATTAAATTAAACACCAAAAAAATAAAGATTAAATTCACAATTTTATAATCACCTGACAATAATTTCATGAGAACTAAGAAGAATGACAAGTTACATCATGAATACATAATAAATTTTTACAATCTTTTTAAGAAACTAATATTCACTCGTAACTACATTAATTTTCATCTTGACATAGTTAAAAAATGAATCATAAAAGCCTTAATATTTATTTTGTATAAAGATCTTGATGGTTAGGAGTGAGGATAGGTCAGGCGGCCTATCAGAGGCCTATGACTTAGTATATTTTTGGCCTTAGTAGGTCTAAGACTATGGAATATACAAGTTAAGCTTAGGCCTAACCTGCTAAAAATATTTATTTAACCTAACAAGCCGGCTTATTTATTTATTATATATACATATATAATTAAAAAATTATAATATTTATACTATTTATTATTATATGTTTGCAAAATTTATTAATTTTAAACTTAATTTAATAATTTTAATTAAAGACATAGGTTATTTGAGATTTTTAAAGTATAAACTTGTTAATCTAATTTAAAATTTTTATATAATGTAGGTATTTAAATAGACTTACAGACCATATTAGGTTTTTGTAATTTCAAAAAAAAGTTAGGCCTAACCTAAAAAGAAACCTATATCAACTAATAGGTCAAACTCAGACTCAATATTTTACAAAATAAGTCAACTTATTTAAAGAAAATCTAATCTAACCTAACTTATTTCTATCCTTATTGGTGGTAAATTCTGCAATGATACAAAAAATATTTGTCTATTTAACATGCCAAACCCAAAATTATCACCAAAATTCCAACTAAATGAAATCTAAAATCTCACAACGTTTTAGATTATTCATATCAAAGAATATATAAACAAATTAATCAAGTTTTTTAACTTATAAATTGATGAATTTGATGAAATAATAATAATAATAATAATAATAATACCACCATCGCATCTTGCAGGCTGCAGCTTGCTGCGTCGACTGTAAGAAGGTCAAAGGAAAGAGAAAAACAATCATATATATGAGGCTGGTTGCTATAACAATTAATAATCATGATTATAATATATATTTATGGAGTAATTGACGCTAATATCTTTTAAGTGATTATACCGTGTCAAAGTATAAGTGGGCATTATTTTCAAAGTCTCCTATGAAAATAATAATAATAATAAAGTTGATCTTAATGTGGAATGGAAATATATATATTATAAACCACGCGGATCTAAGGAGGCCTTTTCTGAGTTTTCTTCCAGCTAATATATGCAAAACAAATCATTGAGATATATATATATATATATATATATATATATATACCTCAACTCAACACTAAGCTAGTTTTTGTGATTACATTCAAACTATAAAAGCCAATACTAGCATATGAGAGTGACAAGTTCTTCTTATTTATATCAAACAACATCCCCAATAGTTTATGTTTATGATATACACATGCGGAACTATAGAAGTTTAAGTCTTTAAAAATCAATTGCAAAATCAAAGTAAATTCTGAAAAAAATTATTGGAGCGTGTATGTATTATTTCTTAAGCGAAGGCGGACAGGAAAAAAAAAACAATGCACTTAAATTATCAACTTCTGATGTATACTTTTGTTGGTGAAATTCATGATACATATATTTTATATAGAAGAATTGAAGGCTTAACCACATGGCATAATTCCCTTACCTACATTGAATGCATAAACAATAAAATAAGTTTTTTATATTTAACTTATCTTTCATATCTCTGTGTTGGTGTTTCTGAGAACATTTTTCATTTTTTAAAATCTCATCATTAATTGGGCTGTCAATCTAGCCGACGGTGCCATACTGTGTTTCAACCGAGTTTTCTTCGAAATTTCCTGGCAATGTTCTGTCACAAACACTGTGAAGGGATTATATGACAAAAAAAAAAACAATTTGTTACAATTGGTTTGCTGAGTTGTGTTTGAAATTTCTCATTCGTTGCCTCTCTTTCTTTTCTTAAGAAAAGCAAAATTCTTTCTTTCTCAGCAATCATGACATGCAACTGATTCAATATATACTATAATTCAAGAATTGATAATAACATAAACTAATATGAAAACCTGTAATTACCACTTTGTATAATTATGTTATAGTTAAGGCAGTCTCAATAATTTAAACAAGATTAGTCTAAGTCAAAAGACGTGGGAATATCCGTTAAGGGAAAAAAAGGACAATCAAACTCTCAAAATAAAAAATGAAAAAAAAATTATGTGTAGTATTCA
Organism: Castanospermum australe; assembly: GCA_019955255.1. NCBI lineage: Eukaryota > Viridiplantae > Streptophyta > Magnoliopsida > Fabales > Fabaceae > Castanospermum > Castanospermum australe. The sequence continues at coordinate 25,808 of NSJW01000444.1, read as the reverse complement.
CGAAGTGTAAACACTATACCAAAACAAATTCGAATCTTTGGAGACAAAAAGAAGTACCCTAAAAGATATTTTATAGAGAAAAAGATTTTAAAGGATAAAATAGTTGACTAGACATTAGTTTCTTTAATATGCTCAAACTTGACCTCTAATTTCCACTTGGTTGCGGAAAGTTGACACGTTAAGATGCAGCATGCACATGGCAATGGTATCCCAACAGATTCACGACACTGGTGATTGTCTTCTTAGCCTTGTTTTCCTCGGTTCAAGCCCATGGCTATTTGAATTCTTAAATGAAATAAAAGTTTCTTCACTCGGCTTCAAAAGAGACTTTTAATTTCTACAAAATTGTCAACTTTATAACGTGTTGCGAAACACGGTTTCAGATCACTAATCTCAATTGGTCAATAAAAAATTTAAAATAGCTGACACAAGATTTCTAAATTCCTAGTCTCAGATGTCTTAGATATTTACATATAGAACATAGCTGACTTTGATATACGTGCTATTGTAAAAAAATGGTGTAAGATTTTTTATTTTTACAATCTCTGCTCAGAATATTAGCACTGTTCTTCTTCACAACATATTTTTTAGTAAAATCAAATTCTTGACATTGCAAGTAAAGCTCATCTCATTAGAGTTGCAACTTACTTATCATTGAACTATATTCTTGTATTTGTTATGTAATATGTAGTGATAGACCCAAAATTTTTGGTCAACGGGGGCAATGAATCAACTTCTTATCTAATGTAAAACATCAATCTCTTGAATTTAAGTATGCTACACAAAAAAGCAATTTGATTTTCACTTCTTTAAAAATTGTTAAATTATTGAATATTGATGCCTTTATTTTATTTTGTTTGATAAAATTGTCATCAATTATTAGTATATATGTTAGAGATGATGGGGTTTTGAACCAAACAGTAACATAATAGAAGAGAAATATTTGCTTATTATATTTTAACCTCACCATTCCTACGTGTACCACATTTGATAATCATTTTTTATCAAGTCATGTGTGAATGAAGGCTTTCAACATTAAGTCATTAACTACTCAAACATTTTTTGTGGGGCCAATTCTTACACATAATAAGATATATATATATATATATATATATATATATATAATATATATATATATAAAATTTACTGTAATAATGTGAGCTAAATGTAAAGCATAGATACATATTATATTAGATATAGAAACTGACAATTCTTTTTTTTTTTGGTATAATAATGGCACAAAAATTTAAATTTATGAACTTTTGAAAATTATCAAACCCCTCCCTGCTGCTCACCCCTAATGCCTTGAAACCAACAATTCTTTATATCAAAGCCCATGTACCTATTTAATTTCTACTCTACGTGGACTGGATCTTTGTTGAAATTTTCTTCATTTGTCCACATATAATTCCAATATTTGAGTATAGTCTAAAGTCTAAACTTAGGAAAATAACATGACAATGACGTTCTCTGGAATCCTACTTTTGGCATCGGAACTTGCTTTATAGTTAAGTAAAAGACCCGAGAAGGTAATTCATGATGTATTTCCTAGGCATTATGAGAAGCTGATTCATGATGTATATCCCCTAATTTCAACCAAAATTCTGGACGTGTAGAATGAGAAACGAAAGGCCACATATTATCATGTAAAATAGAAAAAGACGAAGCGATTCGGGCCTAAGAGGAGTGGCAATCTGTTTGCCTTGATAACAACCGCACCCGTGTTCGAATGTCCTCAAATATCCCCCTCCCTGACCCAAAAATAAAAAAGAAGATAACAGAATAAGAAGTTACCCTTGCCATCAAGGTCTTACTGATGCGAATGAGAGGAGAACCATAACTGTTTTTAAAAATGAAGAAAAACAAAGAAACGGAAAACGAGAGGTAAATAGACAAAGGAGGCCAAAGGAGAGAGAAGAACAAAATCAACTAATTCTTGCCTTTCCTTATGAGTTATGACAATGAAGTATCAGAGCCATTTCTACAATCCTACTTCAACTGTAGCTCTTGAACAAATTAAACAAAGAATAAAATAAAAAAAGGGCTTTCTCGTACTTCTTTTCTTTTGTTTTGCCCTAATGTACGTAACCTATTTTGATACTATACTACAAGCAGCTTCCTATTAAACAAATTAACAAAAGGAAATTCTTCTTTGCCATCTTCATATGCCCCTCACGCTTGGGAAAGTACAGGCAGCGTGATTGTTTCACTAGAGTTCTTAACAATGAGTCAGTCCTTTACCTGAATGCAAGTAGCCTATTTCTGATACTCTACTCCAAGAGCTTTCCTATCAACTAAAACGAAAATCTTCTTATCTAACAGCCAAGCTTCCTACCACACTTCACTACTTTTAACACCCATTCAGCTAAAACAAGCATAGCGCTGCACATCAATTGTCCTCCCATCACTTTCACACTTTCAATCCTCGCAGTCACGCTTCTAAATTCTAAATATAATTTTTGACTCCGGCAGATGATCTTAAGCCAAATGGAGCTCCACCACATCACCCACTACTCGAGTCAAGTTGCATTGCAATCATGTTTTGATGCACATTTTGAAGCATAGTTGACGAGGGCTGCAATTTCATGTACTGCATGAGGAAACAAATGCATAGATCTTACCGAGAAATCGTTAAAACATAAATTGTGAACATTATTAAAAATTAATCACAGCAAAAGAAACACTTCCAAAAGAATAATGACCTTCTCATAGAAGTCTCTTATCTCCTCCTCAGTGAGGTCTTCATCCTCTCCAGAACTTTCCTCCCACCCAAGTGAACGTAAAAATGCAATCTCTTCCTCATCTGGATTGAGAGCTGGGTTGGTGCTCAAATGCTGTGCCCCACTGCTTGAAAATTTCAAAGGTTCACTGGCAGGATTGCCAATCTCAGTACTTATGCAGCTGCTCTCAGTCAATGAGTTCACAGCAGAGGTATCCACTGAAGGGGCATCTCTGGGCTGCAGAATAAGACAGCCAGTGACATTCCTTGTGACAACTTCAGACTTCTCCGAGGCACAAGACATGCCAGTGGACCAAGCGTCAGAACTAGGTCTTTTCAAGGAACTTTTCTTTGAGAGATTCTTAAAAAAATCACTCCTGCTCTGAGTTTGAAAAGTAGGTCTCTTCTCCAATATCATAGAAGTGGATGTAGTGGCACCAATTGGGCTGAGCACTCTGCTTCTACGGGGGCTCAAGCCGTCCTTTGCAGCTAAAAAGACACCATTCAACTCTCGTGAAGCACTGACACTACGGGAATTAACAGAAGTTATCTTTGGTAAATCTGAGTTTGCAGGAGCACCATGTGGAGAATGACTGGGTGGACGTGAAGATGAGATGGGATACTGCTGCTGCCCTGTCTTGAACTTTGATTTCTCCGCAGGGTTAACAGCCTACAAGATATATAAATACCAAAACAGTTCTACATTTAGTAATATATCAAAAGATTTCCTACAATATATTTACTACTAGCTAGTGAATCTAATTTTGCTTTAAGCACTGAACTAAATTACTGCATATCTGTGCTGCAAACTCATGGATGTCCAAACAAGTTTTACTTGCTTAATTTTCTGTTTGTTAAGCATAGCAGATATTGGAACATACAATGGATAAGTGGCAGAACATGAGGAAAAAATATTAATAAGGAGTTATTGTGCACAAACATGGGTCCTCAATCAAGCATAACATACGAAGAATTCAGCAGTTATAGTTTGGTAATGTACAACAGAGACAAACATATAAACTGGAAAAAGAATGATACAATTCAAGTCAGAAAATAAAAATGGATTAGGTGAAGCACAAAGTTATAAGCACCATGGAAAGATAAGGTTGAAAAATACGATACTAGATGGATCTAGCTCTAGAGCAGGCTGCTCAGAAAAAAGAGGTTTCATATTCAAAACCCTAAATGTTTTGAAAGAGAAACAAGAAAGATGCCTCTATACTAGTCTTAATTAATAAGATTATGACTGTTTTTGGCTAAATGTAAATTCTTAACTCTTGCAAAGCCTCATACTAAAAGTCTGAAAATTATCTAATGCCTTAAGATTTAATAAGGAAATTTAACCAGAATAAACAACAAACAATACTTACAGCTATAGGGTCACCGCGATTCCCATCCCCCTCTTCCCAAAATATTTGAGAGAGAGGGAGAGTAATTAGAATCTTTTTCTCCACCCCCATGCCTAATTAATTGATTGCATTTATAAAGTTCATACTCAATGTTTGAAAAGCAGATCATTAATTCATCACTTACAAAAAGATAAAGATGCATTGGTCATAGGTTGCACATTGAACCAGAAAGTGAAATGTATTAAAAATTCATTGGCAAAAAAATTAATTATAGAACAGCTACCATTGAATTATGTAATAACTAAACCATTATAACAAAATAATGTCTAGTATTATACATAATTGTGACACTTTAGAGATAATATAATAGAAACAGTTCCAAGAAAAAAACCATTATGACACCAGCTGCCAGTTCTGGAATAATATAATATAGATAATATGTAGTGCAATGAATATTGAATACTTTATTTATCAATCATTCTTTTAGTGCTTAGCCAAAAACTAACCATCCATTTAGTGGCGTGATAAAGGAGGTTTACATTAAAGAAAAATATTTAGCACTTAAAACCTGTATGTACTCACAAATGGGAGATTAGACCAATGAGTGTACACAATGCACTGTATGAGTTCAAACCCACAATCAAAAACTATATCAATTTATGTTGATACATATTACATAGAATTAAGTTGATCCAGGTAGTTCTCCTGAGCATAGTTTTATAACCCAGACTGGGATCGAACTTCAACTTTGTGTCTGATGTCACATACTTCCTCTTAGAGAACAAAGGAGAGTGACATCATCTGTTCACAATTTACTAATAAAAGAAAAAAGAATTACTTTCTATGAAGGGAAACATGCATATAGCAAAAGGTAATAAACAGAGTTATATCAAAAGGAACAAAATCACATAAAAAGTAAGCATCACTGAGGAATACTTATGTCTTTAACACTTTCAAAATAATTCACCAGTTAGATATGATTAAAACATGGAAAAAGAAAATCGGAAGAGAAGATAGCTTACATATGACATTTTGCTAGTTTCGCATATTCTCAAGAGAACGTCAACCATGATGCATCACATAATGGTACCATGAAATTTCCAGTGCAGATAAAATCCTTATGGTGTAGAAATTAAAATAAACCAAATAATCAACAGGGAACGTCTTTAATAACTACATTATTCAAAAAGAAAAGAAAAGAAGCACTATTACCGGGGCTCTTGGTGTGGATGGTGTCATGGGAATTAGTAGCCTAGATTGCTTGAGGGCCAACTCTTCAAGCTTTTGAGTACCAACAGATAACTGTATATTGAAACATAACATATGAGCACAAAAATCATTTTAAAAAATACTCAACTTACCACAGAATTCAAAAGTCAAACTCACTTGCAGAGGTGTGTGAGTGCGAGGTGGACCCAGAGCCAATGTCTCAGCCATGCTGAGGCCCAATGTGCCTGGAGCAATAGAAGGCCCAGTATGCTGTTGCAACATTACAGACATGCTACTGCTTCCAACAGTCACAGGAATCTCATTTAATGCTGAGGTCTGACCATTGCTAACAATCACAGCTGAAGTACCAGTCAGCAGACTGTTAGAAGAAGTACTTGAGCTAGAAGATAACACTCTTCCCAATTCAGAACCACCATGTTTATTTTCAGCTCCAAGTAAGGGAAATTCCTTTTCAAATACAGTTTTATGCATTATGCCAACAACACCAGTAACCGTGCCATGACTCTTTCCCCAGTCACTTTGTGGATTGCTTACACTGCCTGCAGTTCTAGCAGACCAAGTCTCCCGACTCTCCCCCCATCTTCCAGAAGTTATAGACAGTGAATGTTGTAACAGACCCTTCTTAAACCTGTTGGACAATATGTTGTGCACATAGTCAAAATGCTCATGGTTACACTCACCAAGAAACAGCTTGTCCTTGTCAAAGAAGTTGTCAATATCTTTCTCCCAATCTCTATCATGCCGGCTTCTGCCAGAACTACCATATGACCTTGAGTGGTCAGAACCTTCGCTACTAGAGCTCCATTGATTACCAGAGTATGTAATATGATCTGACACAAAGAAGAAAGTTGAAAATGATCAAAATTACTCATAATGGTTTATTCCCATCATGCTTTATATTGGATGACTTTTTTTCGGTCAAGCTCTATATTGGGTGACTTAAAACACCATATATGATGAATCAAAGTACAACATTTCACTTTTGGTGTAATAACATCACACTTTGAAGTTACATTCACTGGTATATGTAGGAGAAAAAGAAACAAATGTGTCTGACTCAGACCAAAATTTATATTGAAGATTGAAGAAATTAAAAAGAGTGCAATAAAAATTCCTTTCTAATGCATTGCCTTTTCAAGCATCCAAAGATTTAAGAGAACTTCCATTTCCTTTTATCACAGGCATGGAGGATGAATGAAAAACTGCATTGCAATCATGAATCAAACTTGAAGCTACATTTTATCTCAAGCTATTTCTTTTCTTTTTATTTAAAACAATAGAAAAAATGGAGTCAGATGTTGCTTCCTTACTTTTTTAACTCTCATTCTATAACAAAAGAAAATGCTTCTAAATATTGGGTATCCAGCAATAAGCAGAAACAATTACCAGAGTATGGAGATGATGTGAGTTGGCTGTTTATACTGGCCTCCCTACTTACACTTCCACTGCTTTTCAACCATTGTGGTACTAGTGAATGCTGCTCACTTCCTTCCATTCCTCATATCAAATATGTTAACCCTTTTGTAGGGATAGAATTAATTTATGTTTCACATTAAACATCGGATTTATCTGCACAATTCCTTTCCCTTTTCCCGAATGACGAATCCACTGCCTCATTAATATCACTCTTTGTTAACACCATTTCTTCCTAAATAACCCAATTCTCGAAATTATTCACAAACAGAAGTCTTTCAGTCCAAATTCCCAATTTACAAGTCACCAAAACTGACGTTCTGCACACTATAGTCAGAATTTGTTCACTCTTTCTGTAGAATCTGTACACTAAATGTACTAAACTCACTGAAGGCTTGGTAATGGAACTTCAATCAAGAACAAAATCAAGTATGGTATACGCTTAATCCTTTGTACCCTCAAACATAGTTTCCTAATTCCCCCCTAAACCCTGCAAACTGCGTACCAATTCGTGATACTTCAAGTGTAAAGAAGTCCTTGGTAAATATTGATAAGAAGTGACGAACTGCCTCCCCATACCCATATCATGCAACAGAGAGTATTGCAAACCTGTAAACTATGCCCTCAAATAATCAAAGGATTTCATTCACAAGTGCTTGTCATAAGAAGCACTTTTGTTTTATTAAAAAAAAAAGTCTAATGGAATTTCTGAATTCAGAGACAGAGAAGATGAAGAAAAGTATATGAATGCCCGCTGTATCCAACCAAAATGACCAACAATTGAACGCTATTGAATGAGGAACTTCAAAAAATGATCAACGAACGGAAACATTCTTGGGCACAAACCCAGCGTCGTAATCTAATTAGTCAGAAAAACAAGCCCCATAAAATCCTCAGGCAATCAAGGTTAAAGAAACCGTCTCAGAACCTAGAGAATAGCAAGGAGCAGCCAGCTAGTAGGTAGAAAAAATGAGCTGATTAACCAAGAAACTGAAGTTCTAAATAGCAAGAACAAATTAAACTAGTGGGAAACCCACCAAGCATCTCGACAACCCAGCGTTTCTCAGCCATCAGCACAAGCTAACCACTACCCAGTTCCTCAACTTGAGAAATTAGACCAAAGAAGCAACATGGGTTCATTCTGCAGAGCTTTTTTCCACTGCCTGCACTGATAAAAGAGGAGTCTTGGGAGCCAAAGAGCGATGTAGTGTAGGATCCTAGTTTGACATAGAGCAACAGAAGAAGAAGAACACGCAGCTTTGATAGCATCAACCACCAAGAAGAGGACAAGATTTTATGGTAGCCATGGAGACGTAAGGCGAAAAGGGGTCACAAATGTTGATTATTGAACTTGTTTCGCTTTGAAAAGGGCGAGAAACTTCAATTAGGCGCTTCATCACGGCACCCACCACCACCTTGGCTTGTGAAGGAAACGACGTTTTGGCTTACGGTTCAAGTTTTCGTTTGGTTCGCCCCCTTTTGGCTAAAAGATATATAAATGGACACTTTCATAAAGTAGCTCCAATCATCTAGCAAATTTTTACCGCAATGATTTACCCAAAAAACAAATAAAAGGGAAATCTTAATATTCTCATTTTTACGTTAATAGGTATTATTCATGTTAGCAAGTTTTATCTTTTCATTTTAACATGATATCTTATTTTATAATTTTTAAAAACAAAAAATTTAAAAACATTTAAAACATTTTATTAATTTTTCTTATTCTTTTTTATTTTTTGCAATGCACTCCATTTCTATCCATTTTCATGGCATGATTAATACCAAAAGGAAAACAAAAGCTCTGCATTTTTGGGAATAAAACATCTCTAGTAAATTTAAAAAAAAAAGAATAAGATTAAAAATATGATAATTTAAATTAAGGTATATAAAAAGTAGATAAAATTGTTCTAATCCTATTGAGGGTGAGAAGACTTAATTTTATTAGACACAACATAAGTTATCTTCATTGCATAATTCAAATTTTAATAGTAAAAAGAGAAAGATTTAATTTTAATTTATTATTAATGTAAAATTATTTTATATATCATTCAATTACGTGTTATTTAATACATAACTTTTTAGGTACTATTATATTAGTTAATTTTTTAATAATTTAGTAATTCATAATTAGATGATAGTATAAAATTTTTTACACTAACAGTATATTAAAATTAAATTTAAAAGATAAAAATAAAAAAAAAGAATATTTAGTTAAATGTTAGGGAACAACAAAGTTATGACTTGTCTAAATTTTGCATAATATTCAGCCACACTTTTGTCCAAATTATTAATAATAAAAACTTTCATGCTATTCATATGATAAACTTTCCCATCCTTTAACTAAACCTTTTACCTTGTGGTGAGATAAGGCTTTCTCCAACAGTCTTGGACCACCAAAGAAATCATGAAGAATTTGTTTACGGGACAAATCATCCCTAACCTAAGTTAAATGTAGTGCAATTTAATGTTGATAGTGGCTTACTACTACTTTTTTTATAGGTTTTATGAATTAGATAAATAAATAATAGAATCTATTAGTGTATAAGTTTGATATCCATTTATCTTTTTCATTTTGAGATTTAAAAGTAATTTTATTTAGGTATTTTTTAATATTAGTTTTATATCTTTTTCAACGGATAGGTAGTTAACCATGAATGACCCCATTAAATCAATGAATTAGTAGGATATTCCATCCTTCCCATTATATATAAATAAATAGAAATGAATTTATGAATAAATATAAGAATGGGTTGATCAATTAATTAATAGGTTAGACTGCTTAGTATTGATCATTTAAGTTTTCATTGTTTACATAAAAGAAGGTCTATGAATTTATGAATAAATATATAAGAACGGTTGGTCAATATTAGAGTACTGTACTACTGTCCAATTTTGCTTACATTTCTTGGGCAATAAATGAAAATTGTCTTTTCTAACGAACGAAATTGATTATTTTGCAAATTTAAAAAAATCTTTATAAGTCAAGTTAAATTTGTTTTTCACATGTATCAAAAACAACAAAAAAAAAAAAAGTTTTCAACGTGATATCAAAAGTAGTTAAGAGTTTAATCCAAACCACTCTCGTTTAAATTAAACTTTAGCATAAAATAAAGGTGGACATACTTTGTGGTCACTTTTGCATGCAAGAGACAGGAATCAAAACCAATCTTGGCCTTGATTTTTGACAATAGGACAGCCTGAAATTAGTTTTGATGTGCAACAAATATACTACACCGATAAGTTACATTATTTGTGAAAGTAATCTATTGAAAATTTATAATTTTTCAGAATTTGTAAAAGCTTCAGCGAACACTTTCCAAGCCAGAACTTTGATTGGGAGACTAAAGATGGCTAATTTTTTTATCAACAAAGAGGAAATTTAGGGAGTTCATTGGCAACATGTTTCTCCATGTCTGTAGTGATTGTCCTCTCGGCAAGAGCTATAATTCCCCATCACAAATGGAAGGTTAAGTATGAATACAACAAGTCTTAACATTTCTTCAAGTTGTCCCTGACATTGAATTAATAGAATGAGTCCAGGACCTACAATCCCAGGAGCACAAGGGGATACAAATTGTTGCTGAACTTAAAAGTACAGTTTGCTCAAGTAATTATGGGATTTTCAATTTTTATTTGTTTTGTCCAAGTAATTAAATTCCTGTTATTGCTTAAGAACTTGAGTGTTTTTTTGGTCTGACGCTCTAGAGAAAAAGAGAGAGTTAACTTCTTACAAACAGAACACCCATAGCATCTGCTAGAATCAAACTACTCATATTACTAGGAGGGCGCTGCCAAGTACAAAAGGCATCCTCAGGAGAAGCACCTAGTTTGGCAAGAAAGTCTGCACAACCGTTACCTTCACGGAGAGTGTGGAGAAGGTAAACCTCCCAATCTCTGGTGAGCAGGGCTTTGATAATATCTATTATTGGCGCAAAATGATGAAACTCAGAGCTAGCCCCAGAAATAAGTCTTCGAGCCTCCGAAGAGTCTGTTTCACAAATAATATGTCGGTAACCGAGGTCCCAGGAAAGAGCTAGGCCATGTCGGATAGCCTGGAGTTCAGCTGCCATGTTACTAGTTTCACCAATGAAGCCCGAATAGCCAACTAACCAATCCCCACAGGTATTACGAATCAGGCCCCCAAACCCCTCTCTGCCAGGGTTCTCAAAAGAGCTGCCATCTGTATTCAGTTTCACAAAATGCTGGGTCCAAGAGATAAGGCGTTGAGGTCTATGCAGACTGGCCTTTTCCTTGTGAGTTGTCTTCAACAAGAACTTGAGTTTTGCCTTATAAAATAGCAAATAGAAACACCTAGTGATGTCACAGAGAAATTGTTAATCATTGTCCCATTTTCGCTCCAAAGACCTTCTTTTACAACTTTAAGCTTGTTACACCGTAAGACTTGGGAGACCTTTACTTAACGAAATATTTCCATATATCAACCTCGTTCGTAAGCAAATCTTTTATCACTCATACCAAGAGAAAGCGCAATGGTTAATATGCGTTAATCATTACGACTGGTTTGTAGGTAAATCTTTTGCTTATTTGATGACTTGTGATTTTGTACAAATTTTTTTGTGTAAACATGGTTTATATACCTTGTGTGAATTAAGTCAATAAAATAAGTAACATATGATCGTTTTCAATATAAAATAATTATCTAATACAAAAATTTATGTAATTATTTAATGTAAAATTATGACATGTCAAATATTTATTGGCTTTAAACTAAGTTTACGCAACATTTTTTCGATTTTTCGAGAGTTCTCCTTATGTAGGTTGCCCTAAGTTTGTGAGTCACATTTATACCATTCGCATGATGGTTTGTAAATGAAAACTGGGCTTATTAGGTCTACTGATATATAGCTCTGTCCTGATGGACAATTTAAGCATATTCCATTTCATCAGTGCTGTTAATATGGTTTTGAAGGGATGGGATCCCCTTCACCCTCTTGATACCCTAGTGTATGGGATGTTAGGATCAAGCACATATGCAGGGAGAGCAAATTTTTTAAATTGAAATTAACTTATTTTGTGTTAAAAAAATTCTTTTCTGTTAAAAGCTTTCTTTAAAACATTTTTATTATAAATTTTTTTAAAAATAAAATAAATTAATTCAAACACATAATTATTACACTTTTTCTTTTTAATAACAAAATAACACTACTATTTTCATAAATTATTATTTCAAAGAAATTTTGTAAAAATAACTTAAAATCAAAATATAATATATAATTTTTAAAATTTAATTCTGGTTAATAATAATGAATATGAAAATTTTATACACAATAATCCATCTATGACAATACAATGAAATAATGATTTAATTTTTATTTATTTTGAGTATTATAGTATCATTCAATTATGTATTGATACATTATTAAAAAAATTTAACTTTTTAAATAATTATTTTTTTTGTCAAATTTTTTTTTTATGATATATTAATATATGATTAAAAAAACAAGTATTATCATTTAGCAATGAAAAATGATATTTGCATATAATTTTTTAAAAAATGTTTGTTGTATACTAATAATTTACACTCACTCTTACACCATTCTAATTAAGGAAAAAAAATAAAAAGAGAATAAATTGAAATATATGTTTTTCTTATTTTCTTATAAAAAAATAATATAAAAATGGTATAATAAAAATAGTGTATAAATAATTTTTCTTTCACATCTTTCATAGGTGACTTATGTAAATCAATAACATTGAGAAAGAAAATAAAAAAAAGAGAAAAATAATAATAATAATTAGTTAAAATGAAATATATATATATAATATATATATATATATATATATATATATATATATATATATATATATAAAATATTACCTTTTATCAATTTTCAATTCATTACTAATTCTATTTTATTTATTTAAACCGAAGGAGTAGAAGAACCCTTTCCTTCCATTTGCAAGGGTTTTATAGAATTCATAGCACAAGCTTTGGTTATTGCTTCTGCTGGTGAGTGGTGACACTGAATCGTTGGTTTGGCCGTTTCATCAATGGCGGTGGACAAGACAGAGGAGGAGCTGCGCAACGAGATCGATGAGCTTCTACGCCAACAGCGCGAGGTCCTCTCTCTCTCGCGCGCAAGCGCATGCCAGCCGGCCAGATATATGTTCGATTCTGTGTCTGATGCTTTTTGTGTTCAAAACTTGTAGATTACGGAGCGCCTTCGAGATCCCCGAGGGCTTCGCAGAGGTGGCTTCTCAGGTGCTGGTCCGCGCAACTTCGCTGCTAATGGAGTTCGTCAGCGAGCCTTTGTTCGGCCTGTGAGTCATTCTTCTTTATTGTTTCTTCTTCTTCTGTGTTTGCCTTGAAAAAGGGTTCCCTATTTTCATCTCCGTGGGTGCTAGTTATCCAATTTCTTCTACACGGTAACCGCAATATCTCTAGAAAATTTGGCCATAGGATATTAATCAATGCAATTCATTATTCAGGGAGACAGGAATGAATCAGAAGATCAACCTCCTGCCAAACGTCGACTATCATCTGCTGTGGTTAAGGTAACCCCATTCCATATAATCAATAATGGTTATTGGTTCTGACTCCTCTGTAACTCAGTTGTTGATAACTTGGAGAGAATATAAGAAAGGTGGGGGGAGGGGGTGCTTCAAATGTAGTGTTTATTATCTGTCAACTCACAAAAATCAAGTGGTGTCATACCCCTTCCACTATACCTACCCCGTCTCCTCCTCCAAAAAAGAGGAAGAGATAGGAACACAATTTAACTTTATTTCCATTTGGGAATGAAGGTGGAGGACGGAGAGTTACCTGAGGCTGAGGATGCTGATGCAGAAAAGGATGTGAAGACAAAGGATTTAACTAGCCAAGGTGTCAGTGGGACCATCATAGCCGGCCAGAGTGACAGGAAGCCACTTAATTCTCACCAAAGTGGGTGGTCTAGGAGAGATACCAATGAAAGAACTTCACAGATGGTAAATGCAATTGTATTTACCTTCTTGATAAGTGTTGGTTTAGGATCATATATCTAATGCTATAGACTGTTATATCCTGTAAGGATTCCGAGATTCCTACTGCAGAACATGTTCCAAGGGTATTGCCAAAGGATGAGGATCCAAGGTTGGTTAATAGAAATAAAAGAATGCTGGGTCAGCTTCTGGGAACTTTGGAGGTATGTTAGATTAATTACTTGGTTTTAAACACATTGGTAGTGCTATAGAATAAGCTCACTTTAAGTAGTTGATTTATTGTATGCCTTTAAATTTTATCATTCTATCTTTCTAAATAGATGTTTTCCTTCCTGAAGTTTCCGTCTACAATGTTTTCAGTGTCACATCATGTTCTTATAACTGCTAATCCTTTATGTGAGCAAGTTTCTCTGATTTTATCATCACCATCATGCCATCCTCATTATTATTTATTTCTATAGTTTATATATTTTCTTTTATACTGTTCCAGAAATTTCGAAAGGAAGACATGCAACTCTCAGGAACAGAGGCATTCATGCGAAGATCTAATTCTTTGCAAAGAGTAAGTGCATTCCCATTATTATATGAATTATGAAGCTTCTTCTGAGTTCTGACAAAGAAGTGATTTGTGAAGATGCAGTACTTATAACCGCTGTATCCTAAATATAATACATGCAGAGAAGAATTCAGTTAATCCGCCTTCTAGCGATGAGTTTATGTAGAATTATGGACTATAATTTTCTTAATAAATTTATACAGGGTCACTATCTTTATAATTATTATGAGTTTGACACTCCTCCAGTCCAATTCTAGGTAGAATTATGGACAATGCATTTCATGTTATAATCTCACGTTTTATGCAGAATCATATTCTTTTTGAAAATACTCATGGAAACACTTTTATGAATGTATTATTTGGGAGTGTTTGTATTTTCTTACACATACCCATTTGGCGACTTCTTATAGCTAGGTTTTATTATGCAATAGGTATGGATTTGAAATCAGGGCTTCTTTGTTATTATTAGTTAACCATAGTGGCAGATAATACATTCCATCTTTTCTTAACCAACCTTTTGTCATGATAGCCACAGAATATCATTTAAGTGATCATATGTAAATCAGTTTTCTGAAACAATGTATTCTTTTTATTTTTCTCTTTATTGCTGTAAATATGCATAATAGTATAAGATTTATTTGTTAGGGGATATTGCACTTTGCCACCCTGATTTTTGGGCCCAATTGCAGTTCCTCTTCTAATCTTTATAAAATAGCAAAGTGCAATTGGACCTCCTTGAGATTTATTTGTTAGGGGATATTGCACTTTGTTAGGCGAATATGCAATTGGACCCATAGATCAAGGTGGCAAAGTGCAATACCCCCCTATTATGATGCTTGCAAGTTGCATGAGCACCTCAAAGTCAAACACTGAATCTGTCTTGCCACTTTATCTTATTTCTCTCTATCTCATGGCAACATCCAAAGCTTCATATTAATCTCAAATAATTTGGAATGTTTTCCTAGGCTGAGCAAAAGGCACGTGAAGAAAGTGAAAGGCTAAGGAAAGAAGAACGTGAACAGATTGCTGAAAAACGGAGGAGAGACTTGGTTGGCTATCAATTGATAACAATTCTTTCTTCTTCAAAATAGACAACAAAATTTCATATGATGCTTTTTAACATTTTTGTTTTTCTGTTTGTTCCCCTATTTCTCATCAGACTCTTAGGGCACGTGTGGCTGCTAAGACAGAAGAAAAGAAATTGGAGTTACTGTTTTCTTCGGTGAGTGATCATCATAAAAGACTATGCAATTTTTATAAGGTTTTTCCCTTTCAACTGTAAACTTATGAGCTAGTCACTTCAACAGCTAGAGATCTATTATTTCTGACATCATGCCATGCCTTTATTTCTCTGCAGGTTATTTTTAAATTTTGGTCCAAAAGTGTCCATATTCACATTTTATTGAGACGAAGATAAGTTTCTGTTCATTTGCATTGTAGTGTTGAAGCAACTTGATGATTGGATTGTTAGATATAAAATCATTCATGTAGCTTCACCCAGTAGTTTAAGCTTTTGGAATAGTTGGTTCATGACATAGTATCAAAGCCTCCATAACCAAGTGGTCAGGAGTTCGATCCTTGCCGCTTCCATTCTTCATAATTAAGTTGAATTTTAGCACCAGGTAAGGTGGGCCTGTGTATTGTCCACGCTTCAAGTCCAAAAGGCTCTTGCGTGAGGGGGTATGTTAGATATAAAACCATTTATGTAGCTTCACCCAATAGCTTAAGCTTTTGAGATAGTTGGTTCATGACATGGATGTTACCTGCTAATTGCATGATTTTAGGTAGACATATGAAAGTTTTCCTTTAATCATTTTGGACCCATGTTTGATTGAGTGTGACACGTATTTTCCAGGACTAAGGCAGAGCCTCCAATATACTATTTGCCTAATAAGCCCTTGGATGAAGATGCTACGTCATTTGAAAAGCAGAAAGAAGAGGTTTGACTCTTGGAACTTGAAGAATTGAAGAGATTGTCAAACTTAGACATACTTTTAATTTGTTTTGGTTTTCAGCTTATATATCATTTAGACCATTATGGGCAGCCATCCAACGTTAGACCAGTTAAATCTCAAATATTTGTCTGTTATTTTTTGTTGTCACATGGATATTTATGACGGCAAGCTGGCAAATAGGGGGTGGAATTGAACTGATCCTAGCTGGAGTTTGAGCCCAAGTTTTATCAAGCTTGAAAAACCAAGCTCGAGCTTGAGCTCAATAATAATTTTAATATGTATTGTTAGTTTTATTTTAAAATACTAAACTATATAATTCAACTTATTTTGTACTTAAATGTATAATGATTATAATTTAATAAAATACATTATATATAATTAATAGTGCTCAACTTGATGTTCAAACTTGGTATTATTGAGCCTTGAATCGAGCCGAGCCAAGCTTGTGGAGCCTTCAATTCAATAGCCACCTGTTCTTGCAAATAAATTGGATTGAGGATTTATTGGCTTTAATATGTAACACTTATTTTTTCATGTGGGTTTATATTCCAAATATCTGTCTTCTCAATTTGTAGGCTTTTCTAGAATGGAAGAATGCAAGAAGAGAGGAATTGTCTGAGTATCAGAAACAGATTGGGGAGCAGTACCTTGCCAATGTTGAGAAGGAGTTGGAGAGATGGCAGAATGCAAGGAAAGCAAGGAAGGTAAATACTGACCAGAATTTACAGGAAACCATGGACAAAGAATTGGATACTCATAGGCTTGAGCATGGTCCCAAGAAAAGAAAGATACCTGGTGGAAGCAACAATGAAGATGATGATGATGATGTGGAAGATATAAATGTTGGAGAGGATGACATGATGGATGATGAACTAGACGATGAGTCTGGTAGAAGGGTTGATGAATCAAGTATGGCAGAAGCAGGTAACACCAATGCAGATCCTGCAGCTGATGCTGATGATGTGGATCAGAAGTGATGGCCAGCCAGGTCACACAATATTCAATTATTCCATAAGATATTAATGTTTTCTAGTTTATTGCTTGCTTTTGCTAGGCTGCTATTTATGTATTTTTCTTTTAATGCTTCCAACTTATTACCTTTGTAATTTCTGTATTAAAATGAACTATTTTCAGTTATTCTCTTTCTTTTGCTATCCTTTGGAGAGTCAAAGTAATGCACAATATCTTTGTGGATTTGTGCCTTCAACGAGCAAACCTAGCATACGGTCATTCCATTTCAACTTGCATGAATTTTCATTTAGCTTTTAGTTTTCCATGGATTCAGTTTGACTTTTCCTCTTTGATTGATAACTTGATCGATGGGTGTGTTCTCATTAATCACAGATCACTCCCAACAAGGCGGGCCTTAGTTGGATGCCCCATCCGACTGTATAGGTGCTTGACCGAAAAGGACAAGGTTAGTATCTAGCTTGTTATGCTGTAATTTTATCTACAGTTCTGTCTTTATAATTAAATTACTTTGCATGAACTGGGTACATTTGTTGGCCCAAAACTAAATCAAATAAAAAAGACCTGGTTGTGCTTTGCATTGTGGGTGTAGTAACTGTAGTTGGGTCTGCTGGTCAAAGAGGTTGCCTTTATTGAATTTTGATTATTGTTTTTGTTGGTAAGGAAATGATCGAATTGAGTTTTGCTAAAAAGCCTTGGTGGCATTCTCAATGAGAAGGATAAAAAGAACTCGTCTTTTTTTTTTTTTATGGGTTGTCTCAATTTAAAATAGAAAAGAGAAAGGGTAATTAGGTTGGAGTAACCCTAATAACAACTTTATACCTACAAAAAAAGTGCAGCTTTGCTTCTATGCTTATTAGGGGTGGATATAGGTTGAGCCTGTTTGCACAGAGCATAAGCTTGTCCAATTATTATTATTTTTTTTTTTTGGCTTGATTTAACCTTTTTGTGAAAACACAAAAACTTAGCAGCAAATTTATTTGAGGGCTTTTAAATGAGCTAATAAACCTAGGTTTTCAAGTTGTAAATAAATTTAAATTTTAATTAAAATTATTAAATTATGAACCAATTTAATAAATTATATAAATATTATAATTTTTTAATTATATATGTAATAAATAGGTTGACTTATTAGGTTAAATAATTGTTTTTAAAAGTTTAAACTTGGCTTACTTGGCTAAAAGGGCTTTTTTAAAGGCTTAAGTTCAGCTTGTATAATACATGGGCTAGTCATAGTAAGATTGAAAATAAGTTAGATTATAGGTTCTGATATGTCACTTAGCCTATTTTCACTTTCTCGTGCTAATGAGCCAGTGACAAATTGTGGTGCAAAAGTGAGAGAAAGGAGCAAAAGTGATCAGAGGGAAGGGGGGGGGGGGGGGGATGGCGTATAAATAGCATTAAACTAAAGGTTTGACTTGAAACAACACATGAATGCATTTTTACTAGCATACAAATAAACTGTAGTTGAGGGTGTATAATAAGGATTTAATTTTGATTTAATATAAAATTTTTTTTACGTTATAATCTAATTATGTTTTAACTCATCTTTTAAAAAATTTATCATAATTATTTAAAAAGTTCAACTCTTTTAATAATATTTTATATAAATATATTATTAAATAATAATATAAAAAATTTTACACAGACAAAGTATAATTAGAACAAACAAATGCATTATAATTTGTCTGCACCCTGTAGAAATCGGTGGGAAAAAGGTGAAAAAGTAAGTTAGAAGGTAGAAACCCGTTTGCCATTGCACTTGTTGAAGATGGAAACATCCCGGGTAAACATGTCTTTTTGGTTTTCTTTTTTGGGTCTTCCGTGTAAACGTGTCTCGAATGGCATTCTTTTAGCAGAAGCATGTTTGCACTTCGAATGTGCATTCAATAACTAATCGCAAAAGGTATTTTTTGATGTTTGTTTTGTGGTTTCCGTGTATATATTTTTCATAAAAGAATTCATAGTCAAATTGAATGTGAGCCGATTGCTATATACGAGTTGGACTGGAGCCTTTACACACAAATCTTGATAGATAGCCAAAAGTTGAGAGGCATTTTTGGGAGAATGACACTTTACGTCCATGTGTTAGATTCGTGGTTAATTGGAGATATATTATTGATTAAATTAGTTTGACAAACGATGAAGTGTAATGCGCGAATTAAACTGACAATATTTATCATTTTTGTTTTCAGGCTGATCCGACGAAAAGTGCAAACTCAAATGAACCGATCTGAATTGAATTGGGTTGACCCGGTTCGTTGCATGAAAAATTGGTCACTTATCTTTCTTCTCCATCCTCTTCCAACGTGCAAACAAGGTCAAAAACCTGAAATTTTCCTAAGCATTGAAGTCCCTCAGAACCCCAACACCTTTGACCCTGCCTTCCCAAGTGGTGGTGAAGGTTGATCCGTCCTTGTCCCGTTACTTTCCTGCGTCTACGACGAGATCCAGATCATGCAAATGCAATTTCACAGCTTTTTGTCTTTCTGCAACTTCTTCTGCACCTTTCCGTTGCTGCAGCTGAGCTGTCACAATACCTCCTTTCCTTTTAGCTTCCTTTTCTAAAAAATTCTGTTCTGTCGATAACCGCAGCTTATAAAATTGCCAAACATTCGATTCAATTAAGGGCAAAACAAATAACGTTTGTAGGTAAGTAGTACACAAAAAAATGGATTCGAAAATAAAGCATTTGTTAATTAAATTTTTATTTTAAACATGGTCTAGCTAAGATAGTGTTCGAAATGCAGAGATAAAAGATACACCTCGTATGCACGTAACGTTGAATTCTGAAAAGAAATGTGATTTTTTATTTGCGTGTTGAATTGTTTGGCTAAATACGCACTTCTTTTTTAAGATATCTAAATCGACAGTTGTATAGAACATTTTAAAAATTATCTGTGATTTATGTAAAAATGACTAATGAGACTCATGTATAAATTCAATTATAATAAATTAATAATGAAAAAAATTATATATACAAATGCAGCATACTCACAAGATGTAATTTAATAATAAATAAGTTAGAATTTTAGTAAAATAGATTTTTTTTTTAATATCAAGAGTTTAAATTTATCACTATCTCAAATAAAAATTAGTTTTAAATTTAATAAATGTGAAAATACTTTATATATATATATATATATATATATATATATATATATATGGGATATTACTCTTACTTAAAAGAATGTCTTCTACAAGTAAGCATTAATATATATATGTACAAATTACATGTAAAAATATCTTTTTTTTTAATTGTCTTATATATAAGTTTATCCCGTGAATCAACATGTCATCCCATCGTTAAAAGCTAATCTTTTGTGTTTCCCTCATAGGCACTATCCCTCCTCAAAAGCTAATCAACAAGAAGTAGAATCATTTTAAAATATAATTATAAATATATTTTTTAAAAATTAAATAAATCTAACATCTAAAATTAATTTTATTTATCATATAAAAAATTATATGTCTAATAAAATTAATTTTATAATCTAAAAATTTGTGAAAATTAATTTTTTAAAAATAATCAAACACATTATTAGAATCTATTATTTTCACGTTGACGAGAAAGCAAACAAGCAATAATTGTTTTCTATATAAGTTTATCCTTGTAATATACTTTGGGAATCAACGAGTTACCCAATCGTCAAAAGCTAATCTTTTGTGTTTCCCTCACGGTGACTCTCCCTTGTCACTCCCTCTCACCCTCTCCATTTCTCTCTCCCATCTGAAAGTAGAAATACACACTGCAACAAGAAAGCCAACCCAGGCTTAGAGAGAGAGAGAGAGAGAGAGAGAGAGAGAGAGCTCCAAAAAATGACCACAGAAGCTAACACGCCACCACCATCATCTTCCTCAAGAGGGCACCGCCGCTACCACCCAACGGCGTCGTACCGGCCGTCTTCCTCTGCCTCCTTCAGAGGGTGCTGCTGCTGCCTCTTCCTCCTCTTGACTTTCCTGGCTCTTCTGGTGCTGGCGGTGGTCCTGGCCATCGTGCTGGTCTTGAAGCCCAAGAAACCCCACTTTGATCTTCAGCAAGTGGACGTCCAATACATGGGCATCACCTCCGTCGATCCATCTGCCGTCGCCGCCGCCGCCGCCGCCTCCCTCTCCCTCACCATCCGCTTGCTCTTCACCGTCGACAACCCCAACAAGGTGGGGATCAAGTACGGCGAGTCCAGGTTCACCGTCATGTACCGGGGCATCCCCTTGGGCAGAGTTTCGGTGCCCGGGTTCTATCAGGAAGCTCACAGCGTCAGAGAGGTCGCGGCCACCATCGCCGTCGATCGGGTCAATTTGCTTCAGGCCGACGCTGCCGATTTAATCAGAGACGCTTCGCTCAATGACCGAGTCGAGCTTCGAATCTTGGGCGATGTTGGTGCTAAGATCCGGGTCATGAACTTCGATTCTCCCCGTGTCCAGGTTCCTTTCTCTCTCCCCTCAAATAGTTAAAATGCTTTGCTGAATTTTTCTGGGCATTCCGTTTTTCTTCCAATTTTGTCTTCAATTTCCGTTTTTTTCTAAATTGTGCTTCTGATCTTGTACTTGAACTTCCTGGAAATCTTTGTATTGTTAGAACTTTCCCAATTTAGCTTAGCTCACATTTTGCTTACGAATTAAGCTCAAGTAATCTTGGTAGATTTCACTTTCATATGGATATGGGTTCTGGTTTCTCTCTCTGCAAAACCTCTGGAGAATGTCTGTGGCGGAGGAGGGGAAGGGGAAGGGAAAGGGGTCTGTAACTGCGAATTCTACTGCCTATCTGCTTTTTTTTTTTTTGGTGCTTGCTTTGTTTTCTTTTGTTTTATCCACGGCTAGTTAACGTGCGCGGGTGAGAAGGTGTACCAGTTCAGTATCGCTGCCTTTTTTTTGTTTTAACATTTTTGCAGTTTCTGCTGTTGGGATATTAATTAATAAGAAGAAAATAATTAATTTTTATAATTTTATTTAATTTAAATTTTAATTCATATAATTTTTTTAAATATTAATTTTTATAACTTTATTTATTTAAAATTTTATTTTTATTATTAAAATATTAAATTTTAGATTTTTTATTTATTTAAATTTTAATTTTAATAATTTTTATTTTTATAAAAAATTAATTCTTATAATTTTTAATAAAAATTAAAATTTAAATAAATAAAACTATAAAAATTAATATTTAAATAAAAAAATTATAAGAATTAATTATTTATTGTAACCTAACTAATATTCTAACGGCGTTCTGCTTCTTCCAGAAAACATCCACCCATTCGATCTAATTCCTATTCTCATCTCATCTGATTTGATGCATTTTCTTTTCTTCCATTTCGTACATTTTTGCAGTTTCTGCTGCATCACCCATCCTCGGTGTGTCCTTTTCCACTTGTGTTTTCGGCTTGGTTAGGTTTTTTCTGTGCATGCTGTCTTTTTGTGTATGGTGCTCCTTTCTGAATGGAATTCTGTTTGTGTGGGGTTTTTGGATCTTATCCT
Source organism: Castanospermum australe (assembly GCA_019955255.1). NCBI lineage: Eukaryota > Viridiplantae > Streptophyta > Magnoliopsida > Fabales > Fabaceae > Castanospermum > Castanospermum australe. The sequence continues at coordinate 3,200 of NSJW01000444.1, read as the reverse complement.
TGGTTTTTTACATTTTTTACCTTTTTATTATCTAGATTTTCTCTCATATCATCTGCTGATACACGTATAAGGAGGTTTTTAAGTTATATTTCTTATATTTTGATTTTACACTATATCTTTTATTTTTCTAAATCACGGCAAGAGTGTATGGAATATAGCACTTATACTAATATACTATAATTCACCTTTTCTCTCTTAATTATTACAAATATTAATATGCCCAAAAATTCAAATTCTAGGTTTCTATCAAGTGCTTTCTTTTCACGCCCCCCAATAGCCTCACTGCTATGTGCTAGAACTTTTTTTTACCTTATTTTTTGGACTTCTTTTTTTTTTTTCCTTTTTTATTTGGTCATTCCTGCAGTGAAATCCTTGGATTAACATTTTGTGTTAAAAATGTATACTAATTAAATAGGGATGGGATGGCATACGAGGAAGACCGTGGAATTAGGTAATGGTAAATTGATTGTTAATTAGGAAGTGCGTAAAAAAAATGATAAAGTTGCTACTTGTTAGGTTCCACCGGAAGCCAAATCCAGGTAATTTTTCAATTATTACGATAAGTTTTTTAAATTTTGCTTGTTTAGATTAACTTGTTTTGTTTAAAAAAAATTATAATTAAAATGACATTGAGAGAGCTTTTGACTAAAAGTTATTTTTATGTAAAAGTTGGAATTAACCAAAAACGAAGCTTACAAATGTCAGATGCTGTTTCCTTTTTTTAGGCCAAGGAAAGTTTTGGCCATGTGAGTCCCCTGTATGTGGGGCAAATGGGGCTTTTGGTGCTTTCTTAATTGCTAGAAGTTACTGTGTTCTTCTTCATCACCCTCTTCTGTATTGTAGTGACCATTTCTATCATTAAGCTCTGTTCTGGCAATAGATTACTGACCATGAGCTCAACTGGTACAGGTCTCGGTGGATTGTGTCATAGTGATTAGTCCAAGAAAGCAATCTGTGACTTCCAAGCAATGTGGAATCGATGGTTTGAATGTATAATGAGAGGGATAGTCTTCTCATCCCGTTGGCAGCATCAATGTCCTTATTTCTCACTCAGTTTCTCACTTGAATCTCAATTCTTCGTGTAAGTAAGAAATGAAAGGGAAAAGAGGGATTGAAAAATTGGATGTGGGGTATTAGAAGAGTGAGTTTGGAGTGGTGACCAAAAGAAACTTACACGATATTGCTTAACTGCAAAGCCATGGGGGAAGATTTTGGAAGAGATATCAAATTAACATATTAAATATCTTCTCAAAGAATTTTGCAGAATTCTTCCAGTTTGTTACTCCACTAATTCACTTGGAAGACAAAAACTAGCGGACAGCTTGTAAACTGTAAAGTACAATCCAATGAGTGGCTGAGGTATTCATGGACTTTTTATTTTGTAAAATGATGATATGGAGGTCTAAATCTATCTAAACTGTTCATCATTAATCTATTTTTACGATGAAAATTACTTAAAAAGTTAAATTATTTTAATAATATAATAATATATTATTGAACAATAATGTAAAATTTTTATATTAGTAGATTAAAATTAAACTTTTATCAAAATCATATTATCAAACCTCTCAAATATTGTAGAGCAAGGAAATGACGGGAGAAAATTGAGAAGAAGAAATAGGATGTGTTTGAATTATAGTTTGTAAATTTGATTTTAGATTAATTTAATTTTGTTAAAAAATGAGTTTGAATGATTGTGATTTATATTTAAAATTTTTTATTTAAAAAGTAATTTTGATAGAATTTATATTTTTTAAATATTATGTATTAAAATTATTTTTAAATATATAATTATCATGAAGGATATGAGTTTTATGTTTATTTTATTTAATTTAATAATATAATAATTTATAAATAAATAACAAAATGCCTAAATAAAAAATTTACTACCTGTAAAAAATTTTTGCGACATTATCATATTTTAAATTAATTTATATAACATACAAATAAGAAATATTATTTATAATAATATAATATAATTTTAAAACATAACTAAATTATTATTCTACACTGCATGTTCTCTATAAATATTATATTTGGCTAGATTTTGTTACAATCAATTTTATTTAAATTTTATCTATATAAACAAATCTATCTCATACTCTCTTCTTATTCTGTGTTGAAAAATCTTTTTAAAAGAGTAATGACCTCCACAGTCTCACTATTCTTCTTTTTTTGAAAAAAAAAAAAAAAGCACTCTCTTTCTTCTCTCGTCGACAGCCATGGCATTTCAGCGGCATACTTTGCTCTTTTTTATGATTTGTGACTATTTTGATTTTTCAATTTTCGTTGTTCATTTGCTATCCTCTGTTAACTTCGAACCCTCTGCATCATTTCCTCAATTTGAAGGCAATGTCTAATTGTTTAAACAGAAGCTGCAAGTGAAGAAAAAAGAGGGGTAGAGTGGGAAGATGGTGAGAAGATGGTACTTTGACTCTTGGGAACAAACGCAGAAGCTTGGATTTCTTGCTTCTAATTAGACTCCCGTTTGAGTCCCAACTCCTGTTTGAAATGTTTGAACGCAGTGTAAACCAAGCAAGTTCCGAAATAAGTAAACGCTGGTTTAACTGTGCAATCGTGCGTTTAAGTTGAACCAACGCGAAACCAAACACGCACATACTCAAGTTGTAGGTCACGTATTGGTGCACTGGGAATGCAAACTGTTGTTCCATACAGAAGAAGGGGATGAAAAATCACACCAACATGTTATTTATATATCCCACATTTTATTAGCATTAAAAAGCATTCCATAATCCATTAGTTGCATAATACAACTGAAGCATAATTTGATTATCCATCCATGGAGGAAGGTGAACATGAGGAGAGAGTAATAGTAGAGCAAGAGTTGCATGCACTATTAAATTGAATACTCTAATAAATATTATTATATAAGTACATTAAATGCTATTGTCATATTTTATTCTTTTAAAATTTTAAAATAAATAAATATTAACTCAATTTACATGAAATTATTTTTAATAAAAAAATTAAATAATTTTGAAAATAATTTAAAATATATACAAATAAGAAAGACATCCATTTTAACAGGATTGATAACTAGTTTATAAAAAAGAAGTTAATTAGAAGAGAGAAAAATAATCACCTTGAAGGAAGACCTTGAAGATGATAACGACTCACCAGTTCTCTCGAACTTTGGTTAGAGAGGAAGATGGAAATTTCCTTTTTCTTAGGGTAGTTGT
>NSJW01000443.1:0-20148 GCA_019955255.1 Castanospermum australe | reverse complement strand
AATTTTTTTTTTCAGTTAACCAGCAACCACCTAATTTAATTAATACATGCTAATTCTCAAATTGTATGAATGTATATTAAACAATATATCTTTCAATGGTGAAAATGTGTTGAATCTATAAAATTAGTCATAATAAAAATAACATAACTAATAAAATATACCATATATTTTCACTTTCCTAATTCAATATCTAGTTATAATTTCCTTTCCCACCACCTTCTAATTATTTCATGTAATATAATCCCTACTTGTTATTTCCCTTTTATCTCTCTGTAATCTGTACAAATTTTCTTCTCATTCATGATCAAATAGGCTTATGTTGATAGTGTTATGCAAAATTTAATCAAGGAATCCTTATCAACCTCGAATGGCCTATAATTTTCCTTATTGGTGAATTTTTTCATGTAGACTCTTTTCTTTTGTTTTCTTTTTCAACATGTACTCACTTATTCTTTTTTTTTTTTTATATCATCTTCAATTTTCTTCTCAATAACATTCCACTAACTATATTGTTACCATATTTGATTCTCAAAACTTAAATTTGTCATCATTAAAACATAACATATTAAGGGTATTCAAGATCTATCCTAATATAATAATTCAAATTTGTTTGAGCTAATTAAGTAGGATAAGATTCAGTTTCAATAAAAAAATCGGGTCAAGATAGGGTCACCTTTTGTGTTGAAACAACCTAAACTTAGTCCGAAATTACATAATTTTATTTAAATTATCATTCCTTATTTATTCTTTAGATTAATATAAATATTGTTATATTACCACTTAAAAATTGAAAATTTGTCTATTAAGTTTTTTATTTTTAAAAGCTAAAATTTTATGACCCAATTTACCAGCTATATATATATATTAAAATTCAAAATAACTTGAAGACTTCCTTGATTATACTAGAGGAGTAAAATTAGAAATAATTTTGTTACTTGTATTTGGAAAATATGTAACTTGGAGTGAGTTTACAATTGTGATTTTGAGAGTATCTAGAATCTTTGGTTGGAGATATAATTTGCTAGGGAAAAAAAAATATAGTATAGATTTTCTGGTAAAAATAAATAAATAAATTAAGAAAGATTACATTTGAGATGACCAGTAGAAAAAAAAACCTTAAAAAAAGAGAAAATGTAACTCATTTGGAGTATACCTCAAATTGTTGGGGTCCATAATTTGTATGTATATATATATATATATATGTTAAGAAAAAACAAAGAAAGAAGATAGACTTAGAAAAAAAAAAAAAAACAGAAAAGAAAAGCTCATGCTTTCGTTAAGGTCAAGGGCACCTGCACCATCTCTTCTAGTAGCTTCTATAGATAAGACTAAGTTCTAGTGTGGGCCATTGTAATCTTGTAAAGACAAAATTTGAAAGACACATTAGCTTATGAGCTGAACAGTAGTCTGCTCACAAATGAAGGCTACGTATAAGCATGTTCCACCAAGGAGTGATAGTTAACTTCAACCCTTTATCTTTCTTTTTCTGAAAATGCATACCCACCGGCATCGAGAGCTAAAATTTTGGGTTTCCGTTCTTTCCTTCTCTCCTTCCCCTCTTCGTGTGCGAGTGTAGCGCTTGGATGGTTTACTGGCATCAAAGTCCTTCCATTTCATCGAATGCGCTGGAGTGGTTTGTAGAGAAGGGATTCAATGGATTTGAGAATTTGAGGTTTCAGCCATGAGATAGTTTCTTTTATTTAAGGTAATAGACTTACTCAATATTAATTTTGCTTTAATTAGTAACTAGATTTGATTATAAATTAGTTTTAAATTATTGGATGTTGGGAGTGATTCGGCTAAGAGGTACTGTAACTAAGAGTATTCTATTTTTGCGGCAGATGTAACTTGTAAATCGCAAATTTTGTTAGCCATGGTAAATTTAAATTGCGGGTATGAAGAATATTTTTCAAGAAAGGAGTTGTCTTACAAATATTATTAGTTTTAAGGTGAGGTTCCTCTCTATCATCTCTTATTGTTGTTAGTGTTGATTCTAAAGTAATTGGGAAAGTAGTAGTTGTTAGTTATTGATGTTTATACGGGACAGAATGAATATTTAACACGAGGGAATGGGTGTAGATGAATGTTCTCTGTTTTGGGTATGGGGATTGATTCTTAATGGTTTTACTCTTTAAAATGGTTGTTGTCTTATTAAGGTATTGAGGTGATACTTTTCTTTTAGTGTCCTTAAAATTGAAATAAGTTCATATTCATGATGGCTTAGGTATATATGGTGTTTATTGAGTTCTAGTACATGTATTTTCATGGATACTTGGAATTACAAGATACAGAATTTGATAATTAAGCTCAAGATTGAAAGAAGTTGCCAGTCTAGGAAGATATATTTGAGGAAAATACGAAGGGGATCATGAGTATAGTGCTATAATGGTGAAAATTTTGTTTTGAGAATTTATAAGTCCATTGGTGTTCAATTTATATTAATATTCACTTAGCTTAAGTTTAAATAAATCGACTGTTTGAGTTGTCTTAGAGGTTCACGGTTGTTCATTTATAGTTGACTCCTAAATTATTATATAATTAGGAATGAAATGTTTTTGTCTGGTAACGTGAATATATGGTTAGTATTGAGAATTGTTACTTGACACTCTAATGCTTTCAAAGGTCTATGATATATAGGAGTTTGTCTTCGTTTTTGTTGAGCTTGAACATGGTTCTGTTCATGGGAAAAGATGCCTATGGAGTTATAGAAATTTTAGCAGTTCGACAGAAATGTGAAATGATATTGATTGATATATGTTTAATGCAATTGTTATGAGATATCTAGCCTTAAGGAGTATCAATTTTCCTTTTAGAATTATATCTTGGATTAAGGCTACTGCTGTCATTTTTTTAAAATTAAGTTTTATTTATTTTTTATCAAGAATCATTGTGTGTATTATTAATAAATTTTATATAAAGAGAAGGCCTTGAAAATTATTTTCAGCATATATTCTATTTTATTGGAAATAGAAAAGTATGTAACTGCAAATGATAGAATCATCATATGGATGTTTTAGAAAGAAATTATATACTTGGTGCACCAAGGTTGAAAGGCAACCACCAGTTGAATCCGTGGGCACGACCTTGGATCCAGATTCAATAAATTTGTGGGCACGACCCTAAAAATATGGTTAGCACTCATGATTCCCAGGATGCAGAATTCCCTGGGTGAACTTATATGGGGAGAGATTATGTGTGATAGGTAGATGGAGATGGAGATGGAGGTGGAGGGTATGATACATTTTCAGTTTCAGTTATGGTTATTTGATACCCAGATTTTGTATGAAAAATGATATAATAAGATTCTATCAATGCATTAAAGTTTTATTGATATATGTTTTGATTTATCTTTAAATTGCAATTACAGAAATTTGATAATGTAGTACTGTGAACTAAATTTTTGTTACTTTTAAGAATTTTAGTTTCATGAGAGGTGAAAGATTTATATGATTTTAGAACATGTATTGAAGTATTCTACTCATGAAACCTAATTTGATTATATTCGACATATTCTAAAGCATATTTTCAATTTTAAAGGTTCAGCACATTGCATCATGATTTACATCACAGCTTCATAAAGTTTTATATTTTGCATTATTGTGATAGCAGTTAGACCAAGTATATTTAGTGGCGGTTTAAAATAATACCAGGGAGTTGGCATTGGTGTAAATATTAGAAGATATGGCATGGATATTTTGATTTGGAAACTCACTAAGTCTAAATGACTCACCCCAATCCTATGTGGATTTTTTTTTTAGATTTACAGGGACAAGTATCAAGGTAGCACAGTGGAAGAAGAGCTGTGTTATAGAAAATATTTGATTTCTTTTTATTTAGTTTATAATTCGTGAAATACTAACTATTTGTAAATGATTTATTTTAGATTTGTAAACTATGTTGATTTGTAATTTGTATGAAAGTGTACAGAATTTCAAGAATATTCAGGGTTGGTAGGAGAAAATTGTAAGTTTAATGTAAATAGGTTCTCTAGATACTTCGGGTTAGGGAGTTAGTCCTTATCTTGGGTAGTCACGGACTCTTAACTTTGGGTTGTGATAAAAATAATTCAAGGTAGTAATCATAATATTTTATGATAGAAAGATTTAACAAACAGTCAATCAATAAACTCTATGAATTTCTAATATATTAAAATATGGAATAACAAATTGAAACATAAATAGAATAGGAGTATTCGTTAGATAAAACCAAAACTAACTAAGCACTTAGTTTTTGGGTAAAATAACCGTCTAACAAGTACAATTCTTAAACTGAATAGGACAATCCCACGGCTTGAACTAACTTAACACAAAATATTTTGACTTTCTATCATAAGTAACTCTTTTGATGATGTGATAATGAATGATTAAATGAATGTTTTAAGAAAATTTACATTGATAGGACAAAAAATTTAAATTAAATTCAACTTATTTCTTTTTGAAATACTAATAAAAAAATCAAAATGACTAATAAAAAAAGTACAATATAAGCTTCCGATAGTAGTGAGGAGTTTGGTTGATTTATAGGAAGTCATGTACTCAAATCTCGATGTGAACGTTATATTTAAAAGTACATTATACTTTCACTTTTTTATTTTGTTTTCAGGAAAGAATTGTTCAAACAAATTTTGTTCATATGCTAGGTGAATGTCATGCTCAATTTAGAGTTTGGACAAAGGCATCAATTAGAAAATAAGTTAACTTGTAGGATTTTTTTTATCTTTTTTCAAAATGTTTTTTAATTTATATTCCTTTTTTTAATTTACTTACGTTAGTTTTTCATCTGAACAATAATAAATGAATCCAATTTTGAATTCTAATTTAGTTTTAGTGAATAAATTAGGTTTTCTTTTAATGTTGAAGTGCAACGAAAATAATCGAAAAAAAAAAGTTTGTCTTTTAGGCATTTAACTCAAACTCATTTTTTATAAAAACATTAATAGTTTATTAATTTCAAATAATTAAATATTATCCTAGCCATGATGGGTTGGCCACTTAAAATTAGGAATTAATGTCTCTATCCTTCCACTAAGTTTCATTTTTATACTTCACATTTAATTTGAGTTAGTTGAGTTGTGATAACTTGATAACTTGGACAATAAATCTAGTTGAGGCTATGTTGTCGTGATGACTCTTTGATCTTAAAATTAAATTTAAAATAATATAAATTGGGGTCATATTGTTATGATGACGTTCGTTGCTAAAAATAATTTAGGATCACTAACAATCAACATTGTTTTAACGGCTCTTTAACCTATGAGTGATATAAGCATTAAAATAACTTTAATATATTCATAAACTAATTTTTATTAATTATTTAATTAATCAATTAACAAAATGTTTTCATTTTTTATCAATTATTAATTTTTTTATATTTAAATCGTTTAACTCACAAATATTTGCTACACAAATTACATGGCTTTGATTACTCAATTGAGGATACTTAGGTACTTTGAGTAAGCCAACATTGTAAATATTTTTATTTAATCCATTATTTGATATTTTGTGAATATTTTAATTTAATTTGTTGTTTGATATCTTGCTAATATTTTTCATCTAATTCTTTGCTTGTTCTTTTGTAAATATCTTAATTTAGTTTACTGTTTGTCATTTTGTAAAATATTTGTGATTTGGTCTCTTTTAATCCTTTGACTTGATTTTGGTGGGATAAATTAAGTGTATATTTGAATTAGTTTATTTTGTATTGAAAAAAGTTTATAATAAAAAATATTATTGAGAGAGCTTTAAAAAAAAAGTGATTTTCTTTCTTAAAAATTAAGATTTACCAAATATTTTCTAAATATGTCTTGGTCATTAATAATCTGCACAGTTTATTTTAGATAACTATTTTAAGATGGATGTATCATAGGAGAAATGGGATTAAGTTTCTACTATTTTCTCTGCATAAATCAAATTCTGAACTTGACTTTCTCAAACTAGTTTTAATTGTTTAAAAAGGATTCTGCTAATTATTTTTCCAACCCATATAAAAATTGGTGGAGACTCAAAAGAAATTATTTTTCATAAATATTAGTTGCCTCTCTTATTGTGACACCTTCCAGATACATTGCAACAAAGATTATGAAAATTATTATATCTATTATATTACATTTCATTTTCTATTGATGAGTTAGCAATATTACAATGAATTTATTTTACCTTTCATGTGTTTTCTATATATATATATATATATATATATATATATATATATATATATATATATATATATATATATATATATATATAGGATAAAGATCAATTGACATCGGTATAAATTAAAGTTAATTTTATACCATTGAATAACTTTTTATTGGATATTTTTTTATAAAATTCACTGTTAAATTTAAAGTTCTTATCATGTAAATCATATATGTAAAATTTCATATTAATTTAAAATTATATTATACTCCAATAATATGTCTAAAGATTAATGTAATATATACTGTTCAAATATAAGAAAATATAAACTATTTGATTACATCCTTAATGATGTTCTTTTTTTAATTTTTAAATTTAACAAGAATGATCAACATGATATGTAAGATAAATTCAATGGTTAGATCGATAAAAATTATATTATATAAAAAGTTATTAAATAGTGTAAGTAGTGGTAATATATATATATATATATATATATATATGTATATATATATAGAAAGAGAGAGAGAGAGAGCGATAGAGAGAATTTAAAACTTAACTAAATGCAGTTATTAAATATGTTTTTTCACTTGATTTTTTTATTCAATCTAACATTTTCATCAATTGATAAATGATATCATCGTTAGGTCCACTACACACATATTTTGTTCCATAATGAAGAAAAAATAGCCGATTTTTACAATGAAATAATCTAAAAATTTGCAAGACATACATAACAAAAAGTTCTAATAATTTTAAAATTTTGTACCATCAACATAAATAATAGACAAAGTTTTTATACTCAACATTTAAGATGTATTTATTAATAATCTTAGTCAAAGTGCTATAAAAAAACTTAAAATATTAATAATAAAAGTCTAACCAGCATAATCAAATAGACAATTACTATTAACTGAAAGTGAAGAGTGCCAATAGATGTATAGACCCTCTAAAAAATTCATTACCCACTTGTCCTCTGGACAGTTCCCTTTATAGTCCTGACCCCTACCTTGGACATCTCGTAAGACCTATGGTCATTGCCTCCCTGGATTTCACCAGTCATTGCCTCACACGCTTACACTTGATTCAACCCCCATTGGGAGTGTTAGGGTTTGGACTTTGATGGCTTAAAGAGAAGGAGCCTTGGATCAATATTACCACCAAGTAATCCTTCATGCCTACTCATTTGGATTGTATAACTCTTAAATTAATTCTAATTAGAATGAAATGTATGGATATAGCTTTTGGGTCTGGATATGTTCAAAATCTTACAAAGAGAGGGAGAAGCAATAGAGGAAGGTGGGGAGCTAGGATCCACAAGAAAAGACAGAGAGGTATTGAATTTTTCAAGTGTCGTAAAGGAGTTAGGCTTCATTTTAGTGGAACCAACTATCATAGCACCTCAACTACAAGAACAATAGCAGAGGGTAAAGAAAGACCTTGAGCTCAGCACCTCCCTCCTTTCCTATTAGTAATTTACTTAATTCATTTCTCTCTCTGCCTTTGAGCTTCAAACTACAGATTCAAGGACTTTTATGACCAGACTCACTGCTATGGATTCTGTAAATACCTGATATTTAATTTTAGCTAGTTGTGTACAACCCATTTGATAAAAAGATTGAATCAAAACATTATTTATAATGCTTTGCAAGATTGGAGTTAAATATATTAGACTAGTACTATAACATTATTTATGTGCTAAATTGTTTTGGAGTTAACTATATTAGACTACCACTATAAAGATTCTCTTCACAGCCTTTAGATGGGATTATTTAGGATTTGCTTGAAAGCGTGCATATAAACATGCACTAAAAATAATATCAGGTCTACTAGCAGTCAAGTAGAGAAGTGAATCAATTATACCACGATAAAGTTTCTCACTAACTGATTTACCTCTCATCTTTGTCAATGACCATTGATGGATGCATTGTTGTTACCATTAGCTTTGCATTTTCCGTATTAAACTTTCACAACAAGTCTTTGGTACATTTTTCTTGATAAATGAAAATTCCGGACTTGTCTTGTTTGATTTGCAAGGCCAAGGAAAAACTTCAATTATCCTATCATGCTCATTTCAAACTCACTTTTCATCAAATCAGAAAATTCTCTATATAAAATTCTCATTAGTAGATCCAAAAACTATATCATTAACATATATTTGAACTATTAAAAGATCATTCTCAAGGATTTTTCTAAATAAGGTAGTGTCCACCTTTCTTCTTGTAAATCCATCTTTCATGATAAAGTTACTCAACCTATCATACCAAGCTGTTGGGGCTTGTTTAAGGCCATAAAAGGCCTTAGTCAGTTTGAAAACATGGTTGGGAAACTTTTCATCTTCAAAACCAGGTGGTTGATGTATATATACTTCCTCATTTATAAACCCATTTAAGAATACAGTTTTAACATCCATTTGAAACAACTTGAATCCTTTAAATGAAGCAAATGCAAGTAGAATTCTAATAGCTTCTAGTCTAGCTACAAGAATAAAAGTTTAATCAAAATCAATAACTTTTTATTAATTATACCTTTGAGCCACTAGTCTTGCTTTGATTTTTACGACATTGCCACTTTCATCCAAATTGTTTCTAAACTATATAGTGCCAATTAATGAATGATCCTTAGGTGCAGGGACTAGGGTCCAGACTTTGTTTCTTTCAAATTAATTAAGTTCTTCTAGCATAGCCATAATCAAAGCTTCTTCTTTGAGAGCTTCATCAATACTTGTAGGCTCAAGTTGAGAAAGTAGTGCAAGATTATTGTTGTTGTTGTTTCTAAAAGAAGATCTGGTTCTACTTCCTACAGTGGCCTTACTAACGATTAACTCTTTGGGATGAGAAGGATGCTGCTTTCATTCTTTTGGAAGTTGAGAAGGTTGTTCAGAAGGGTCTTGAGAAGGTTGATGACTCTTCTTAACAGTTTTCTCATATTGGTCTTTAGACTAATCTTTCTCATCTCTTTTATCTTGGGCTTTTTCATTGATATTTAGCTGTTCCATTTTGTCCTCTAGGTAGCAATTTGTCACTGTCTCTAAAAGTGACAAAACTTCTTTTCTTGAGAGGAACATGAGTTTGTCCCTTATCATGTGTCCTAACCATCTTCTGTACAAGAACTATCTTTTCCTTTTTCTCTTTGTCATTAAGCACGCTTGCAGAAAGAGAAACCACTTGTTTTGGTACCCAAATCTTTTTGGGTGCTTTTGGGTTAGTTATCTTAGTCTTAGATGGCTTGTTTTTGTAATAACATGAAGATTCCTTATGGCCATTTTTGTTGCTACAAAAACTAGTTACTTTAGATTTCTTGGTAGGTACAAAAAAATTTTATACCACTTTTGCTTAATACAATTTTTGTATCCTAGGCCAGCTTTGTCAAAGGCATATCTTTGGCTTCCCAGAAGTTTCTCAAGGTTTTTGGTGCCATTAACAAACTTGGCTAGGTCCTTAGTTAGCTTATCAACTTTCTCCTTCAACACTTTAATTTCATCAAATACTTGAGAAGGTTGTTGAGATGAGAGTTTAGGAGAGTCAAATGTTTTCTGCTTAGTAGAAATGGTCATATCAACATTTAGCTTTAATAAACTTTCATTTTCTTGACTAAAGCATTATTCTCAACTTTCAAAATCTCATTTTCTTTCAAAGTTTCAGAAAACTTGTTCTTTAAGGATGCATAATTTTCAATAAGAATGTTTGAGTCAAGTAAAAGGCCTTCGAATGCACCTTCTAGTTCATCATAAGAAAGTTGAGAAGGTTCAGAATCAGATACCTCATAATCAGTCTCAACTTCTTGCTTATTTGCTACTAGACAGAGGTTTGCCATCTTCTCTTGCTCATCATCATCACTTTCTTTATTTAAGCTCATTGTTGTGACCAATGTTGAGGGTTAAGAAGAGTGTTGAGACCACTGTTTACTATGACCTTTCTGAACTATCTTTAGAATAGTAGACTTTCCTTTTCTCGGAATATCTTCATTCATTTTAGCTAGTTCTTGCTCACGAACTTTCAGTGATGTAAGCAACTCATCAAGCATCAGAGTTGAGAGCTATTTGGCTTCTTGGATTGTTGTAACCTTGGGTCTCCATACTTTAGCTAAGCTTCTGAGAAGCTTTCTCACTTGTTCTTGACTAGAGTATGTCTTCCCTAGTGACTTCAGGTCATTCACAATCACTGTGAATCTTGAAAACATCTCATCTATTGTCTCAATATCTTACGTTTTGAATAATTCATATTAATGGCCAGTATGCTAACTTTTGCTTCTTTGACTTGGCTTTGTTCCTTCATAAGCTACCATCAAGGTATGCCATATTTCCTTTGTAGTGCTGTAGTGAGCTATCTTGTCATATTCATTTCTACTCAGTGCATAAGTTAGACAGAACTTAGCTTTGGAGTTCACTATGTAGTTGTTCGTTTTCATCTTTTGTCCTTGTGTTTCTTGGCTTTTCTACAATTCTTCCATCATCATATCTAGTTGTAAGGATGAAAGGACCATTTTCAATAATTCCCTAAAAATCAATATGTTGAGATTCTATAAATAACCTTATGCGATCCTTTCAATTGTAGTAGTTTCTTTTATCAAAGGCTGCTGGTCTATTTGTAGAGGAACTTTTAGGTATGTATGCACCTCCTTGTTGGTTTGCCATGCTTCCTTCCAGATTTTTGTCCTCTCAGGGTGTTAAAAGTACTCAATCAGAGGTTGACCTCTGATGCCAATTGAAGTTGGCAAAAGTACGAGAAGGGGGGTTGAATTATGCTCCTTTGATTTTGTACTTTTTTAGCAAATACAATAACTTTTCTCAAATCTTTCTCAAGTATGAATACTTGGAGTTGAGGAAGTTCACAGTAAACATAGATTAGGTTGAGAAGGTTCAACTTTCTTAACTTTGTCAAATAATGGCAAATGTACAATAGAGATATAAATATGTTTCAGATATCTTTGAAACTAAGTTGAAACTTATAAAATAGATTTGACACTTCAAAAATGTTTCTAATAAGATCTAAACTTGCAACAGCATAAGTTTCAAATACTTAAGTTGGTTGAGTTACTTTTAGTGAAAGATATGAATGTTAGCTCAAACTAAATCACCTATTCAACTCGAAATAAGCACAAAATTGAAATTAGGGTAAGAGATAAGGGAGATAAAAGCTTAACACAGATATTTATACTGGCTCACCCCAAATCATGTGGGTTACATCCAGTTCTCAGCTCTTCGCATAGATTTTTTACTATAAAACATAGTATTCTTTGAGCCACAGCCTCTCCAAGCTAATATATACAAGAGTATTTTTTGATCCTCAGCCTCTCCAAGCCAAAACACAAATAGTCTTTGAGTCACAGCCTCTCCAAGCTAATACACGAGTATTCTTTGAGTTACAACCTTTCCATGCTAAAACGAAGTGAGTATTCTTGGAACCCCAGTGTCTCCAGGCAAAAAGCCTGAGTATTTTTTCTTCAATACTAGCTTCTCTAGGCTATACAGCAGCAACGTTACAAGAAATACTAGTACAACATACTAGCTCACACCTATGATCACTACCGGATTAGGGACAAATAATGTATATGATTTGGTGTTTGGGTAGGTTCTCTAGTCACTTAAATAGTGTATTTCTCTTTTAAGCACAAGCTCTTAGCTTCTGAATTACAGAACATAAGTTATCTCTTAAAGAAAGCATAAAACAGAGTATAAGCACAAGATCAGAATTTTTGGCACAATCTGATGTTAATCCATGTAAAGCTCCTGTAAATCTTCATGGGTGGGTCAAATTTATATTTAGGAATGTATTTCTAGCTGTTAGGGGCATGTCCCAAGTGATTCCATTTGAAAACTAGCCGTTACAAGTTGTTAGAGCACTTTTTTCGTGCATTTTCGTCATTTTCTGGTGCTGAGATGAGAATGGTGCTGGCACTGAACTTTCTCAAATCAACCTTTCTCAACTCAACCTTTCTCAACTTGACCATTCTTAACTTGATTTTTCTCACTTTTAGCTTGCTCAACTTTCTTACCTTTCTCAACTAGCTTTTTCAAGTCTTGACTCTTCTCAAATTGATTTCTCTTGGCTCGTTTGTTGTTGCCTTCCCACAATATGTACAAAAATCTTGCTCTTTGTACATCTTTCGGACTTCTAATCTTGTCTTCATGAGATCTTCAGGCTTTATCATGTTCAATCTTGACCTTTCTCAAGTTTTGAATATTGGATTCTGAGATCAACTTTCTCAAGTCTTCATTGAGTCTTTGCAGTAGTTTGAAAGTCAGTTTTGCTGTAGCTTTTTTCTTTTAACAGTTTCCATCTTTTGTGCTCATGTGTCATTAGGAAGTACTTTTAAAAATATTATCAAAAATAAATTATATTTTGTTATCTTATGATAGTTTCCCATCTCCTATTACATTTTCAACAAAGGTGTAATAAATACTTTTAACTAAACATCACCTACCCTATCTCAGAATTTGGTGTAAGCCGCAATCAATTTGAGGTATTTCTACACAAGTTTATTAAAGGTTTTCGAAAGTAATAGATCTTAAGTGGTGCAGTAATGAAAGCTGAAAAAGACAATATTCAATGAACGTTCAAGGAGCAAAATTTCTGCTTTATGAATTTTTGAAGGATTTATTTGTTAAAATCAAGAATTTTCTTTTTATCTTTTGGTTGGATAAATTGAAAATTTTAATACTGAAAATTCAGTGTTGAAACTTTTAGTGCGGAAAACTTCAGCACTAAACTTTATTGTTTGAAAACTTTTTTTTAATTTTAAAGAAAATAAAAACATTGATATTAGGTTCATATTAGTTTTAGAGTCAGCATTTGCTGTAGCTTTTTAGTTTTGACAGTTTCCATGTTTTATGCTGCATATATATCGGAATGATGGATGTCCATTCTAAATAGATTCAATTCTTGTGTTTTTTGGGGCTGTTTTACCATTTAAACAGCCTGATTTTTGGGGCTATTTTTTTTGTGTTTTTGCCTGTCATTCTAAAACAAGTCCCTATTTGTATTCACCAAAACACCATGGCTGCTCTGTTTATGCGAGGCCTTAGTGAGATATGGGAGAGGTTATAAGAGACTTCATCTGAGAATTGTGTTTGTTTCCTTGGGGATCTGAGTGTTCCAAATGCGGTTTAATTTAGTAAATTGTGGTTGCTTCCCTTTATTTGTTTTGGGTTTGAAATTTTGATTATGTCAAATGCTTGCTCGACACAGTTCGTGAAAATTGTCCTATACAAATTTTCTCATTCACATTCTGGTTTCTACCATGTTTCTGTACCTGTGAGTGTCCTAAATTTGCACCATAATTTTTGTAAATTTGAAATGTTGATCTTACACCTTTTCTCTCCAGACGCCATATATAGCTAGATGTTCAGAATTTATGATGAGCGAGAGCAGTCTTGGGGATTAATTCTGGATTATTTTTTTGACTGAGCAGCTTGTCCTTTTATGCTTTTGTTTTTTTGAAAACCCACATGCTGTCGCTTACTCTTTTTTTATTTTTAATTATTGTCAAACCTTGTTAATATAAACATCAGTTGTAGAAATAATGCAATGGTATCTTTTATAAGATTTTCTTATAGCAATAAATTTTTATTATATATGATTTTTACAAAATTTATTTTATTTCTCTTTATTCTAAGTCCTTGATTCACACAAGTTTTCATCTAGTTTAATGAAATATATATCAAACTTAACATAATGACAAAAGGCAATTATAATAGCTATAAAATTGTAATATATTGAATATAATTGGGACTATGGATGACAATTTAAATCCTTGAAGACAAGTTTACCCACTACCTAATAGGAGAGTTAGCGTTCTCTCACTGACTCACTCTATGCTATCCTATTGAAAAAATGGAAATATATAGACAAAACTAACTCTATGCTAACGTATTAAAAAAATGGAAATATAGACAGATTAGTAGGAATTTATTTCAATAGGCAAGAGACTTTCGGAATAGCAAATCCAACTGTTCCATGGGCATTGTTGCACACAGCATACGTCTTCTTTGCTGGATCAGATGACACAATGTTGATTTGATCCAATACAAGGTTAAAGCAACCTAGCCTGCTGCAGTTGAAGTTTATTGCTTTCTCATCAGCTGAAGATCCTTGGAATCCACGGTATGTCACGTCACTCACTTTTACTGCTGAACCCTAGTTTTCCCAAATTCAAAACAATTTTCATGAGCAATAAACAGAAAAGGAAATTGAAATCAATGGTGTGATATGAAGAAAGAGTAAAATGTGTACCTTGTCATTGCCATTACTGAAGTAGTGTTGGTCTATATATAAAGGCTTGTGAGTCCCTATAAGTGTGATATCCTCAAAAGTGATCTTCCTTGCAAAACCTGATCCACCCTACAAATAATTGAAAAGTAAAATATTCAAAATTGAAAGAAAACAGGGAAATAATATTTCTTTTTTCCATACATCTGAATATCACCCAACACTATCTTCAGTTCTATTTCCTATTTTATTTTTATCTTTAAGTTTTCTCCTTTTTACTCTTAATTTTAGCAAGTACACCCAAAAATCAGTGTTATAATATTTATCTAATATTTTAGTTTGTATATTAATAAATAACTGTTATTTACGTGATGTAACTAGAAAATAATGGAATAAGTGTGCAACGACCATTCCCCACCAAAGTATTAATTACTCACTTCGTATGTCTTGATTCTTGCTCCATTTGAAGTCCCATTGAACGTGCAGTTTCTTACATAGACCTCTTCCACTGTCTCATAACTGTTATTTTTTCCAAGGCTGCCAACGCTGTTAAATTCATACATGTTAGATGAGATTTGTCAAAGAGAAAAATAATAGAATTTCAATAACAATAAATATTAAAATGAAGGAAACTTTTTATTTGCTCTCTAATTGAAACTACTCTGAAAATTTGTTAAGTCAATTTTAATTTCTTAGTTGCAACAAAATTCAATTTTTTTTATAAAATTACTAGTACAACAAAAAGATGAGGGTACACTAGAGTGTCTTGGACAGTTTTGAATCATTTAGTTCAAAACAAAACAAAAAATTTTAATCAATTAAAGTAAAATGTTAATTTTATAATGCTGTTTTGATTGAGAAAAGTATATTTGATCAAATTTCATGATTTATTGATACATTTACAAATCCTAAAAGCTAATTAGCACATTGGAGATTGAATAGAGATAAAGCAAGAAACAAAAATACAATTTATACAAACCTTATTCCATGGCCTGGTCCACAAGCAATCCCAGTAGCATTGATGTAAGAGGAGCCATTATTGATGGCAATACAATCATCACCTGTTTATAAAGGAAACTTAGTAATTATTATACAATATAACAACTGAAATTTAGTTAAGTAGTTAAAGATGAAAACTTAGATTTACCCGTTGCAATATTAGAATCTTGTATGAAGATATTTTTTGAATGAGCAATGTCAATCCCATCAGTGTTGGGGCTGTCAGCAGGAGCTAAGAGGTTCAAATGAAATAATCTAGCACCATTGCAACCATCTATGGCTATGTGAGCCATTGCGCTATCAACTATGGTCAGATAGCTAACACTTAGATCGTTGCAAGAATGAAAGCGTAGGGCCTGCATCATCCACATGAAAAATCAAGACATAAGTTAAGATGTTAAGAATGACTAAACAACTATACTTTGATCTTGCGAGTTATGGAATTAGTTGTTTACGTTAACATTATGCCAAAGTGTTCCATTCATTTGGAAACATAGATTTAAAAAATCAACCAAGTTCTGCAAGCTCAAGTTTAATTGGAATTTTTTTAAGAAAAAAAATATCAATTTAAAATCCTCACGACTTGTAAGTTTTATAGGTGCATTCTTTTCTCCGTAGGTTATTAAATTAGACATATTTTGAAAATAATTAAAAATTAAGAATTAAATAAATAAGGTATTAAGATAATAATTTAAAAATCTCTCGAGTGTGATTATAAAAATTCTTCAAGACTGAAAAAGGTTTGGAATTTTCATACCACGGGTCGTGGACAACTTGGACATTTCCACCAAAGAGAACCTTGGCCATTGATTTGTCCTCCTCCATCGATTGTGAGACTGTTGACAGTTGAGATTTGAATCCAATCTATTTTATCACTTCCCCATGCATCCATCAGTGGTGCAACTATCTTCCCTTGAATCTGAAAGGAAAGAAAAGAAAATTAGAATTGGATAGATATTTTTCTAGAAGGCTTCACTAGTGTGGCACTTTGCCTTTTTGCTTTTCTAGTATACACCTAGCTTGGGAGTCAAGCACTTAATATAATCTAAAAAATATTTCTTTAGAAGCTTGTAAAATTTAATACAAAGGGAAGAAAAAGCAACATCATATATACCTGAATATGTATATTTTGGGCCTTGCAAGGACCATCCAGTAGCATGGTCTTCACCATGAATGTTTTTCCATTTGGTATAACCATAGTTGGTGTCCCTTCTATTGCTGCCCCACATGTATCCCTCCATGCACTTAAAAATGCCTGCCATATGAGTTGAAATAGAAAAGAATCAAAGACCTTGTAGAGGGTCACTCAATGAGGGATTAAAAGAATCTAAAAATTTGCATAGAACATGCTATCAAACACATACTCTTGAATCATCACTTATGCCATTTCCAACAGCACCATATTCCATGACATTAAAAGTGTCTTTGGTTCCAGCATTCAACCACCCCACACATAAACTGGGTGGAGCTAAAGCAAGAAGCAAAAAGAAAAACATTAACCCTTGCATTTTCATCAAACTAGAAAAGCCAAATTTCACGAAGTGTGACAGTAAGCTAAAGTCTTGAAGTGATCTGTGAAACTTGAAGTGATTTGTGAAGTTAGCAAAGTCTGATGGGGTTTATATTGAAGCTAGATGCACCATTGATGGAAATTAATTATTCCAGGAAAGGAGATAAAAAATTTACCAATCTCTAAAAATTTTATGGTTTTTTAGTGCATACGTATCCTTACTTCTGTTGTTCTTGGAATAATTATAGTAATATTTTAAATTCGGGGAAAAACAAAAACAAAGCAAATCACTTCAAAGTCAGTTCGTATTTTATATCTTCAAAAAATATACAAAGGCCAAATCATTAAAGATTTTATATATTTACGTCGAAAGTATGTTAATATATATATATATATATATTTGACTTGCCCAATTGTAACATATACTTGACTTTCCTTTTTTATGAACAGGATTGTTTAAATTCGTAAAGAACTAAAGAAAGAAACAA
This sequence comes from Castanospermum australe, assembly GCA_019955255.1. Taxonomy (NCBI): domain Eukaryota; kingdom Viridiplantae; phylum Streptophyta; class Magnoliopsida; order Fabales; family Fabaceae; genus Castanospermum; species Castanospermum australe. The sequence continues at coordinate 2,807 of NSJW01000443.1, read as the reverse complement.
TCCACTTCGCATCCAAATTATGTCAAGTTGTAATTTATCTGGATGCTGTGTGGCATCGTATTGTTACTTCTTTTTTCCATTCATATTTATTATAATTGTGCTTTACTTTGGATGGATATTTTGTTAAAATTTCTTCAAATTTTCGTTCTCAATTTTAGGATCAATTCTTCATGCTTGAACTCTATGAGTGGTTAAGATAAAACGTAAGATCAAAGCATAAAAAGTCTCTATTTCTCATTTCATTCCTATAAAAAATGCCTTGGAGGCGGATATAGTTGTGTCGCATGCTAATCACTGCTAAATTTATGGACATTCGCAATACGCAAGCTTTCATGGTATGCGAAGCTATGGTGGATCTCTCTTGGCATTCTGTTTGCTTGGGATTCAGGTTGCAAGAAGTTAATCTTGGAAAGTGACTCCAATGTGGCTACTAAGTCTAATTTATTAAATTGTCGTAACTTTGTTGGTTAAATAATTCAATACTTGAGGTATCGTATAATTTAATTATGTTTAATTTTGACCTATTGTTAATGTCAAAATTTTTACACATTTATTTAAGTACGTGTTGGCACATTATTAAAGTAGTTTAACTTCTTGTCATAGGTAAATCTTTTAATGATGCAATAATGAATGATAATATAATAAAACTTTACATTGATAGACATAAAAGAATTAAATTAAATTCAATTTATTTTTTAAATAATAATGTTAAAACAAATAGACTAATAAAAGGTACCATATAAATCATTACGAATGGATTAGCGGCGAGGACTCTGGATGATTTATAAAAAATTATTTGTTCAAATTTTCATTTTACCGTTGTACTAGAAAGCACCTTATACTATTACTTTCTTGATTCAAATTGTACAAAACTTCTTTAAGATGTTTTAATTAAACTTAATTAAACTTAATGGGTCCACTTAATAATATTTTTAATTATTTAAAAAATATTAAATCCTTTTTGATAATTTATGTTTTCAGTATTTAGAAATATTTTAGCCTTAATGTTTTAAGAGAAATTAAAATTACACAATTATATTATATATAAATAATTACTCTAAATAAAAGCAATTATCTAATAAAAGACATCACATTATCTCACTTTACTACTCAATATCAAATTAATTTCCTTTCCCTTTTCTCAATAGATCATGAAATGTTAAGAATTTATATTAAAAAAATAATATATACTTTTTGAATGTACAATATATTTTATTTATATATTATTCATAATAAAAGTACTATAATTAATATTAGACGCTATGTGATCCAACTTTCTACTTCTCTACGTTAATAATTACTGTTTACCAATTTTTTTTTTCAGTTAACCAGCAACCACCTAATTTAATTAATACATGCTAATTCTCAAATTGTATGAATGTATATTAAACAATATATCTTTCAATGGTGAAAATGTGTTGAATCTATAAAATTAGTCATAATAAAAATAACATAACTAATAAAATATACCATATATTTTCACTTTCCTAATTCAATATCTAGTTATAATTTCCTTTCCCACCACCTTCTAATTATATTTCATGTAATATAATCCCTACTTGTTATTTCCCTTTTATCTCTCTGTAATCTGTACAAATTTTCTTCTCATTCATGATCAAATAGGCTTATGTTGATAGTGTTATGCAAAATTTAATCAAGGAATCCTTATTAACCTCAATGGCCTATAATTTTCCTTATTGGTGAATTTTTTCATGTAGACTCTTTTCTTTTGTTTTCTTTTTCAACATGTACTCACTTATTCTTTTTTTTTTTTTATATCATCTTCAATTTTCTTCTCAATAACATTCCACTAACTATATTGTTACCATATTTGATTCTCAAAACTTAAATTTGTCATCATTAAAACATAACATATTAAGGGTATTCAAGATCTATCCTAATATAATAATTCAAATTTGTTTGAGCTAATTAAGTAGGATAAGATTCAGTTTCAATAAAAAATCGGGTCAAGATAGGGTCACCTTTTGTGTTGAAACAACCTAAACTTAGTCCGAAATTACATAATTTTATTTAAATTATCATTCCTTATTTATTCTTTAGATTAATATAAATATTGTTATATTACCACTTAAAAATTGAAAATTTGTCTATTAAGTTTTTTATTTCTAAAAGCTAAAATTTTATATGACCCAATTTACCAGCTATATATATATATTAAAATTCAAAATAACTTGAAGACTTCCTTGATTATACTAGAGGAGTAAAATTAGAAATAATTTTGTTACTTGTATTTGGAAAATATGTAACTTGGAGTGAGTTTACAATTGTGATTTTGAGAGTATCTAGAATCTTTGGTTGGAGATATAATTTGCTAGGGAAAAAAAAATATAGTATAGATTTTCTGGTAAAAATAAATAAATAAATTAAGAAAGATTACATTTGAGATGACCAGTAGAAAAAAAAACCTTAAAAAAAAGAGAAAATGTAACTCATTTGGAGTATACCTCAAATTGTTGGGGTCCATAATTTGTATGTATATATATATATATATATGTTAAGAAAAAACAAAGAAAAAAGAAGATAGACTTAGAAAAAAAAAAAAAAACAGAAAAGAAAAGCTCATGCTTTCGTTAAGGTCAAGGGCACCTGCACCATCTCTTCTAGTAGCTTCTATAGATAAGACTAAGTTCTAGTGTGGGCCATTGTAATCTTGTAAAGACAAAATTTGAAAGACACATTAGCTTATGAGCTGAACAGTAGTCTGCTCACAAATGAAGGCTACGTATAAGCATGTTCCACCAAGGAGTGATAGTTAACTTCAACCCTTTATCTTTCTTTTTCTGAAA
>NSJW01000442.1:0-65750 GCA_019955255.1 Castanospermum australe | reverse complement strand
AAAAAAAAAAAAAAGAATGAGAGAGTGCAGGTGCGTGAGCGTGGTGCGCGAAGTGAGTATGCGTGAGGGCGGTGCGTGAAGGTGCAGTGGGGGAGTGCAGAATGCCGTGCTGTGCTGGTGCGTGGAGTGAAGATGTGAGTGCTGGGTGGATGATGGGTGAGTGGAAGCTTGAGGCGCTGCATGAAAGTGTAGGCTGTGGCTTTGTGCAGGTGTGTGAAGGTGCCGTGGTGCTCCATTGTGAGGATGAGTGCTGTGCTGCAGTGAAAAGGGAACTCCTGTGGTGGTGTGTGGCTAGTGCTTGGGGTGAGGGGTTCTGTGTTGATGGGAAAATGCCGTGACAGATGAATAGGGGAGAACATGGGCTGTGCTAGTGTGGGAGCGTTGTGCCGTGGCTGGAAAACAGGGGAGATGAGGGTGATGGGCAGACAGTGGCTTGGTGTTGTGTGAGAGTGAGGAGTGGCCTTGTGGTGTTGACCGTGCTGTAGCTGTGACAAATATGGGTGTAGTGCTCTGTTCTTTGGCGGTGTGGGTGCTGTGCAAGTGAAAGTGTGGGTGAATTTGTGAAGGTGCAGAGGGAAATGGTGCTGGCTGCCGTGGAAGATGAAGCTTGGTGCTCTGAGTAAGGTGCTGAGCAAAGGGTGAGAGAGACGGTGTGTTGTTTCCTGGTAATGGGTGCAGGTTAGCGTGTGACGGTGGACGTGGTGTGGTGGTGTTTCCGTGAATGAGGGGCTATGGTGCAGGGAAATGAGTGCAGGGGAGGTGAGGATTTTTGCCGTGAGAGTGTGAGATCTTGTGGCCTAATGCTGGCTGCAGAGGAAGGGTGCTCTGAGAAAACCAGTAGAAAAAAAAAATAGAAATTCTGCAAAAATCCAAGTAACTGATACGGAAGAAGAAATCCTTACCTTCTTCCACCTTGGGCTATTTTTTTCTTCAACTTCTCCTCCCAAACCTCTCCTCTTTTCTTTCCCTCTGTGTGTGAATCTGTTCACTCTTCCTCTCTTTCTGGTGCTCCTTCTCTTCCTTTCTGCACTTTTTCTGCGTGTGTGTGATTTTGATAGAATGAAAGGGTGAGTGTGTGCAGGATGTGCTGTGAAGATGTGAGTGCTTTGTGCTGCCTGTGTTGACCGTGAGAGGTAGTGTAGGTGGTCCCCTTATATGTGTGCTAGAGAGTGATATTTTTCCCCCAAAATAAAAAGGTTCCTCCCCCTTGTAGAAATAAAAGGAAGGGATGGCTTTCACTCAACGAGAGAGAGTGGATGCTTTATTATATATAGATAAAGTGGTTACAATATGAAATGCAGACGGATAAGAAAATGATAAGCGTTACATAAGTGATAGAAATGAATTTAAAAACATATCAAGCACTAACTACTTTATCACCCCACTTCAAACTTGGTGGGCTAGGCAGAGACCTAGTTTGCTTCACATGTTCTAGAACGCTGCCTTAGTAAGTGGCTTTGTAAAGACATCCGCAAGCTGAAAACTGGAAGGGATATATTTGGGGGCCAAAGAACCTTGAGCAACTTTCTCACGCACAAAGTGATAATCGAGTTCAATATGCTTCGTGCCGGCATGGAAGACAGGATTGACTGTTAAGTATAGTGCGCTTATGTTATCGCAGAACTAAGTTGGAGCTTCAGGTAACTCGATTCCAATATCACGCAGCAGGTAGCATATCCACGTCAACCCAGCAGCTGCGGAAGCCATTGCTCTGTACTCCGCCTCGGCACTTGATCGAGCAATGGTGGGTTGCTTCCTTGCGCACCAAGATATACAATTACTGCCAAGGAACGCGCAGAAGCCAGTGGTTAAGCGTCGGGTGTCAGGGCATCCAACCCAATCTACGTCAACAAAGGCTTATAAATTTGAAGCAGAGGATGAGTGAATTCTCATGCCAAGTGCAGTGATTCCTTTGATATAACGAAGAACTGACTTTATCATCCGGAAATGAGCTACTGTCGGTGCATGCATGAACTGGCATAAATAGTTGACACAGTAAGCGATGTCAGGGCGAGAAAAAGTGAGGTACTGCAGGGCCCCTGTGATGCTGCGAATACTGTTGTGGGTCAGTGACATCTGCGGAGTCAGATTCTGAGTGTTTCATAGCCATTGGTGTGGCAATGTGATTTGAATCCTTCATCTGTGCACGCGTGAAGATGTCAGAAGCACATTTGGACTGATTTAGGAATAGTTCATAGTCAGTCCGCTGAACCTCTACTCCCAGAAAGTAGTGTAAGTCCCCAAGATCTTTGATGTTGAAGTCATGGCGTAATTTGTTGACGAAGATAGAAAGCGCAGAAGCTGAGTTGCCTGTTAAGATGATGTCGTCGACGTAAAGTAGAAAAAGAATGATATTCCCATTTGATTTGTAAATGAACAAAGATGGGTCTGCCGTGCTGCAGATGAAGCCGTAGTGAACCAAGTAGGAGCTGAGTTTGTTGAACCAGTTTCGAGGGGCTTGGCGGAGTCCATGCAGTGCTTTCTTGAGGCGCCAGACATGGTTGGGGTAACTGGGATCTTCAAACCCAGGGGATTGGGATACATAGACTGGTTCAGCGAGCGGACCATGTAGGAAGGCGTTTTTGGCATCCAGTTGCTTGAGGTGCCACTTATTGACTGTTGCCAGAGATAAAACCAACCTGACAGTGCTAAATTTGATCACCGGAGAGAAAGTTTCTGTGAAGTCGACACCGGCAATTTGATTGAACCCCTTCGCGACATACCGGGCTTTAAGTCTGTCCAATGTGCCATCAGACTTTAACTTAGCCTTCCAAATCCATTTCGTGCCAAGAACCCGTACATTAGATGTGCGTGGTACCAATTGGAATGTGTTCTGTTCTACCAGAGCCTTAAGCTCATTCTCCATTGCTTCTTTCCAAACCGGATGCCTGAGAGCAGTCTTGATTGTCTTCGGTTCCTTTGGAATAGTCATGCAAATTGAGCAGAAATTTCCTGTTGGGACAGTGGACACCAGCCTTGGCTCTTGTGATCATGTGGTGGGTGTTTTTGGGTTGATCAACTGACAGGGGTGCAGGGGAGGGACATGGAGGGGCAGTGGTAGGTGGGTGGGTATTTTCTGAGATGGAGGGCGGAAGCTATCTGGTGTGCTGGAGTGGAGGAAGAAATGCGGGTGGTGGAGGTTGCATTATTTGGCGAATCTGGGAAGTCATGTGCAGTCCTGGGTGGATGGCGAAGTGTGGTGGATGGTGGCAAAGTTGTATGATCTCGATAAGTGGTGATGAATTGAATCACGGTGTGCTGCTGGATCATGTAGCTGCTGCAGATTTTTGTATGGAAAGAGGTGTTCATCAAAGACCACATTCCTAGATATGTGGATACGACCTGTAGATGGGTGGAGGCATTTATACCGGTTTGTGGCGATCACTGTAACCAAGAAAGACGCATGGCAGTGACTTGGGACTGAACTTAGTGTGCTGCGGTTCGTGAATCAGAGGAAAACATCTGCACCCAAAAACTCATAAACTAGAATAATCAGGTTGTTGTTTGGACAGCAAATAGTGAGGGCATTGAGACTTGCGAACCGAAGATGGTAGACGATTGATGAGGTGCACAGCAGTATGGAACTTGAGAAACTCACCGCCACCATCACATTGGACTCCTTTTAATTGCTGTTTCGAATTGCCGGAAGGATGAATTTTTCAAATAAAATATAGTGATCATAAAATTCAGATTTAGCCTTTGGTGGAATAAGCCAGGTGAAGCGGGTGAAATCATCAACAATGCATGCATAGAATCTAAACCCATTCTTAGAGACAATTGGGGAGGGACCCCACAAATCAAGGTGAAGTAACTGAAATGGAGCAGTGCTCCTTTTATTAATTGATAGAAAAGGTAAATGGGTGGCCTTAGCCATAGTACAACTTTCACATATAAAGTTCAAGGACTGCTTGTTTGAGGCTTTAATAGCCCCTTTATTGTGCAGATGTCGGACTAGTCACATATTGGGATGGCCAAGTCGAGCATGCCAAGTGGCTTCATTAACCGTTTGGAATCGTGTGGAAAAGTAGGCACTAGTCGGTTGTTGCAGAGTGTAGATATCCCCCGTCCTCGTCCCCTTGCTCAAAATCTGCCCTGTCATCTTGTCCTTAATGCAAAGCCAGAAGACAAAAATTCGCACAAGCAGGGAAAATCATTTGTCAGTTGACTGATGGATAGTAAATTTTTCTGAATACTAGGAACAACTAAGACATCAGTTAATTGCAGTTGAGACCTAGAACTCAAAGGCTTAGTTGAGACCTAGAACTCAAAGGCTTAATGGCATCACCAGTATGTGTAATTGACAATGTGTAATGGATGGAGATTAGAAAGGATACCTGGATCTATTGGAGAACAAACAGATAAGAGTTTGTTAATCTGTTGCGATAAATATCGATTGTATAGGATAAGATAAATAGGTTAATAGGTTAATCTGTTAGAGACTTACAGATAAGAATGTTTCTGTTATGTTGATCCTATCCAGGACTCCTTTGTAACCTGTACAGGTCTATATATGACATGCATTGTTTCTGTGAATAATAACTTCATTTCGATACCAAAATCTATTATGGTATCAGAGCATTCATCCAAGACTCTTCCGCAGCCAATACTCTGATTGCATTTGGTCTGCCATACGGTGCGAAGCCAAACCCTATCTGTTGAAAAACAGTAATGGCTAAAGAAGGTAGCAGCAAGCTCAAAGTCACCAATCTTAGATCACCCTTCTATGTGGCTACAATAGATAACCTTAGGATCCTCCTGACAAATGTAATGTAGCGAGGAGAAGCCAACTATGATAATTGGGCAAAGGCCTTGAAAAACACACTCAAGGCAAAGAATAAACTTGGCTTTGTTATTGGATCGATCGCGAAACCTAACGAAGATAGTTCGGATGAGGGACACGCATGGGTGGTTTGCAACTCCATGATCAATGGGTGGATTCACAACACCATTGATCCCCAACGGCAACCTTTTATTCAGTACTTTGATGCTGCCAAAGATCTGTGGGATGATTTGAAGGAGAGGTACTTAGTTGAGAATGTGCCTCGCTTGTATCAACTAAAGGCAAGCTTGACAACCATTAAACAATAAGGCACGTCTGTTGGCCATTATTACACACGACTGCGTACGATGTAGGATGAACTGCAGGCAAACAAAACTGTGCATTCATGTTCATGCGAAGATAAATGTCCAGTGCTCAAACATGTTAATGAAGAAACTAAGAAGGATTGTGTTTATCAATTTCTTATGGGACTGGATGATGCCATGTTTGGGAGTTTGCGTACTCAGATATTAAACTCCACTCCCTTGCCTTCCATTAATAGGATCTATGCTATGGTGACGCAAGAAGAGACGCATTGAACCATTGCGCGTGGACATAATGAACGGGTTGAAGCTATTGGATATGTGGCACAAACAAGATCACAGCAAGAAACTACTAACATATCGCAGAAAATGATGCCCAAAAAATTTAAGGAATGTTCCCCTTGCTCTCATTGCAGAAAGACCAACCATGAGGCCTCCAACTGTTGGCAAGTTCACGGATACCCCAACCACAGTAATGGCAGAGGCCGAGGACGAGGATGCTCTAGAGGACAATGCAATTCGACCGTAACCCATGTAGCACAGTTAGGAGATCAGCAAGAACAGGCAGTAGCATACTTAACATTAACACCAGTGATCATAGAATGCCTCCTGACTTTGGTGACCAACCTCAATCATCTGAAAAACTGTCTGGTAATACCGTCTTCCCATCTCAGTGGTTGGTTGTTAGCGGTGCATCCCAACATATGATAGGGACGCTGGTTTTGCTGCGTAACATCACAAATATAAAACCCTTGACTGTTGGCTTGCCTAATGGAACAACAACCTATGCTGTCAAGCGAGGAACAGTTGTTTTTGAACCTAATTTGAAATTGAATAATGTCTTATTTGTTCCTAACCTGCAATGTAACTTGATCTCAGTGGCACAACTCATTCAATCAAGCAACAGAGTTGTGACTTTCACTAATAAAAATTGTATTTTGCAGGACCCAACTTTGAAGATGGAGATTGGATTGGGTGAGCAAAGTGAAGGCGTGTATGTGTATCGACCGTATGGAAGCACATCGTTAGCAGTTCAGACACACGAATACTTGGCATTATGGCATAAACGTCTCGGGCATGCATCGAATGAAGCCGTCTCTATGCTTCCGGATCTTGACCAAGTTAGGGGTAGAAAAATGGATTCTAAACCTTGTATGTTATCGTGCTAAACATTTTGACGCAGTGATTCGCATTGTAAGGTATGTCAAACTAAATCCGGGACAGGGCCTTCTCATGAAGTCAGATTGTGATCTACAAATTCATGCTTACTGCGACTCAAATTGGGCAAGTTGCCCTCTCACGAGGAGATCGTTCACTGGTTTCTTTATAATGTTGGGAACTTCACCCATTTCATGGAAGACAAAGAAGCAAGTAACTGTCTCCCGCTCCTCAGCAGAAGCTGAGTACCGGTCCATGGCAACCACGACGGCAGAACTTGTTTGGTTAAAATCTTTTCTTGGTTCTCTCGGTGTCATTCATAGCAAACCTATGTAGCTCCTATGTGATAATCAAGCAGCTCTCCATATCGCTGCAAATCCGGTATTTTCACGAAAGGACAAAGCATATTGAATTGGACTGTCACTTTGTTAGAGAACATCTACTGGCCAACACAATTTCAACATCCTATGTTCGCTCTCAATCTTAGTTAGCTGATATTTTCACCAAAGCTTTAAGCAAAACGACGTTTCTTACCATTCTCAGCAAGTTGGGCATTTCATGTCTTCATGCTCCAACTTAAGGGGGAGTATTGGAGAACAAACAGATAAGAGTTTTTTAATCTGTTGCGATAGATATCGATTGTATAGGATAAGATAAATAGGTTAATAGGTTAATCTGTTAGAGACTTGTAGATAAGAATGTTTCTGTATATTTCTGTTGTTGATCAATTTCTGTAGTTGCTGTTATGATTGATCCTATCCTTTGCAACCTGTACACGTCTATATATGACGTGCATTATTTTTGTGAATAATAACTTCATTTCGATACCAAAATCTATTAGGATCATTGTCATGTGGGCTCCTGCACCAGAATCAGGAAGCCATTCGGTGATATCATTGGTGTCATTGAGAGTCATGGCAGCAAGTACAGAGGAGAGGTGCTCTAGCTGATATGCATGATTGTATCGATTAGGACAAGCCAAGGCATCATGATTTTCACCTTCACAAATTTGGTAAATTAGAGGAGTAGATGTGGTTGGGTTAGTGGATTGCTTGTTGGTAACGGTGCTGGACTGGGAGTGGGGTAAGAAGCCCCTGCCTTTAGAACTGATGGGGACGCGGTTAGATTTTGACCTGGAGTTTGTAGTAGTCCTACGTCCCTGTGATTGACTGGCATGGTTGGCATAGTAGGTAGTGGTGTTGTAGGACTTGTCAGATCACCAGTGCCAGTGTCATAGTTTATTAATTGATGAAGTACAGATTGATAGGAAGGTATAGGGGGTGGAGCATAGTGTGGGTAAATGAGTTAAAATCGGGACCCAGGCCTCTGAGCAAGTGAAATACCTTATCCTGATCCGTGAGTGGTTGGCCAATAAGTGCTAGATCATCACAGATCTCTTTGAAGGACCTGATGTAGTCGTGAATGGTAGAGGTTGTTGGGTCTTTAGTCAACACAGACAATTTGTGTTTGAGGAGAAACTCAAGCTCCACGGAGGTGTGAGCGAAAGTATCTTGGAGGGGAAGCCAAACCTCGCGAGAGGTCTCTAGATCAACAACAAAGGCCAAGAGTTTCCTTCGTGAAGACGACTCGTTAACCATGCACGGACAAGTCGATCTGTCCTACGCCAATGAATGTATTCTGGATTTGGTTGATCAAGCCTCAAGCCTGGGGTGCCAGGAGTCATAGGAGAGGCTATCCCAGGAAACGGCGCAGGAGTGTCTCCATCAATAAAACCACCTAAATCTTGACTCTCAATGAGGTTTTTCATTTGGGCCAGCCATAGGCGATAATTGGAGGAAGTGAGGTCTAAGGAAACAAAATTGCTGATGTTGAGAGTCGCAGGATAAGGGTAAGGGGAGGTGGTGGGAGAAGTGGAGGAGTGGAGGAGGTGGAGGCGGTGGTGGCTGTCATTCTAGAGTTTGGAGTGGTGTGTGCCATGGGGGCAGCTGATACCATGTAGAAATTAAAGGAAGGGATGGCTTTCACTCAACGAGAGAGAAGTGGCCATGCTTTATTATATAAAGTGGTTACAATAATGAAATGCAGAGGATAAGAAAATGATAAGATAAGCGTTACATAAGTGATAGAAATGAATTTAAAAAATATCATGCACTAACTACTTTATCTCCCCTTCCCCGTGAACATGTGCTAGCAATAGGATAGTCTTCTGTAATGAGGAGAGAATGGGATTATAGGAAAAATAAAATAAAAACAAAAAAGAGGAAAACAAAAAAAAGAAAGTGGGTTGATGAATCCTAGCTAAAATTTGTGGGCTAAATTCATGAATTATGAATCAATAAAAAAAAAAAGACCAAGTGACTCAAGATTAGGCATAGGATTTAATTTTAGTCTTTTATCTTAATTTTTATTTTTCATTTTCCCTTTTTTATGATTCTTGCACCGCACTTTTTTATAAAAATGTTAATTATTGAGTAAATTGGTCCTAAAAATGCTCTAAATTTCAGTTTATGGATTAGCTTATTTTCATTTTATGATTTTAAAACCTTTTTGAGAAATTTTATATTAGTACGGGACAAAATACGGTGTTTACATTAACTATATTCAGTTCTCTAAAGTTGTCACATGAACATATTTTCTATATTCTCAATTTTTGGTTTGTGTCTTTTTATTTATCAAGTCCTCAAAATAAGTATAAGTGTTATATAACCATTTAAACAATACATTAAATGTGACACTACATATTCTTTAAGAAAAATAAAAACTCAAACAACTAAATCTCAACAATTGCATAACTTTTCCTATCCTTTATTAAGTTTACCTAATTTGTTGCATTTAGATTTATTACAATACAAACAGTTATCAATTAAATTATCTATTATCATTCAATTCCTTAATTAAGGATAATCTTTTCTTTTAGTGGTTTATGCTCACATTGCGCATGCATCAATAACTATTTTTAGTGTATGTTTGGTAAGAGAGTAAAAGTAAGAGTAAATTTTATATGGATGAATTTTGTATATGAAATTGTATACAAAACTCATCCATGTAAAATTCACTCCCACTTTTATTCTCTTATCAAGCATACACTTAAGGTTAAATTTCAAGGAACCCCTCTAACTATGGGCCATATGTTTGGGAGGTGAGGCTTTCTCATGTTTTCAGTGAATCCAACTCTTGCGTAGATTTTTTTAGCTAAAATGGGATCTCATATTCATGACGATTGCTTGGTTTTAAATTTGCCTTCTATTGGGATGAGTTCTGCTCTCTTGGTGGACTCTATTGGCATCGCTTTCTTTAGGCCTTAGTTTGTTTCTCTTTTTTTTTTCTTTCTTTTTTTGCTGTACCAAAAACAACTATAGGTTATATGTAGTAGAAATTTTCTTGTACTTTGAAAATCACCAACATGATTCCCTAAATTTGTCAAATTGTGCATCTTAGTGCATATTGACTCCTGTACATATGCAAAAAATCTCTTACAAAAAGTCAATATACACGGTCTGATGAGTTTAAAGCACACCTATAATTGGAGAGAATTTCTTGAATTTTAGCCTTAATTTTAGTTACTCTCCAAACTCAACTCAAATGAACCAAGCCCTTCATTAACTCTCAAACTAGCTTGGTCCAGCTTAGATAGAGAATGAATAATATAACTGTTAAGTGTATAGTTCACAGTATTGATGAAATCTTTTATACATATAAATTTTGAAATGCATATTATAGTGCTACCATCACTTTTTGAGTCACATCTGCTTGTCTCATCTCTTTATTTGAGTCACATCTACTTGTCTCATCTCTCTATTTGAGTCACATCATCACTTTTTTTTTTTTACTTGCATAACTTTTTATCTTTCTTTCTTAACATTCATCAACTCTAACTTTTGCTTCTTTTATTTTTCTCTATTAATAATATTAAATACTAACTAACACACCATTATTTCACATACTCTCTCACTTTTCTATATTATCTCTCCACCTCTAACACTAAAACACTTCACCCTTACTTTCTCAAATCAAAGATGGAACTATGGATTAATGGTATGTTAACAATCTCTTAAAACTGAATGATATTGGATTTTATTCAACTCAGAACTTTTATACTAACTCTTAAGTGAAAATTATTCATGGTAAAAATTTCATTTGATATAATAATTAGTTGTACAAATGACATTATTTTACTTTTATTGTATAAAAATAGTAACTCTCAAAAATTTCTACAAAATATCTTTTCACTAAACTGTAGACAAATAATGTTCATTGTATAAAGGTCAAAGTATGCTCTTCAACCAAACAAAATATGACACAATTTTGTTATCTGTGATGCGCAAGTCCACTTCTAGTTTTTCTTAAAAGTGAATCACTGTAGTTCTCAACAGTGCTAAAGCAATGGTGCTTTTGCCATGTCAATGACTATTTTCCTTTTCTTTGTTTACATTATAACTACGAATAAATTATTAATTGTACACACGCAATCGTATCTCCCACAATTTCAGGGATGCTAAAAGTATTTCATTGGAAGGATGAGAGGGAGAAAGAATACATGGATTTACCAGTAATATTTGATTTTTCAATCCATTTCTAATGCCACAAATCACTTCTCACCAAGTAACAAGTTAGGACAAGGCGGCTTTGGACCAGTATATAAGCTAGAAAAATATATTCAAACAAGCTTCGGTTACCAAGGTATTCATCTCCTTCGTCTAATGGTATCTGTACGTGGGTAAAAATGACGATAAAATTTTTATGGATGAGTTTTGTATACAAATTTGTATATAAATTTTTACCTCTATTTTACCTCCATATCAAACATACACTAAGTTTCAAATTTTCCAAAAATTATTGCTAGGGCATATTGGCAGATGGGCAAGACATTGCAATCAAAATTCTTTCTAAAACTTCAGGATAAGGAATAGAGGAGTTCGAAAAATGATGTCATATCCATGGCAAAACTTTAACATCGCAATCTTGTGAAACTTTTTAGGTTGTTTTGTTCAACAAGATGAGAACTTATTGATCTATGAACCCATGGCCAACAAAAGCTTGGATTGCTTTATTTTTGGTTTAAGCTTTCACACCACCTACTGTTATGGCTGTTTCATTTTACTCTACAACGACAAGTAGTTGGCATGCTAACTTTAAAAAAATGAAATTTGTTATATAGATACGAAGGGAAGAAAACTACTCAATTAATTGGACAAAGCGTTTCCAAATTATTGATGGAATTGTTCGAGAACTTCTTTATCTTCATCAAGATTCTAGATTAAGAATGATCCATAAAGATCTAAAACTAGTAACATTCTTATTGATAATAATGTGAACTCAAAGATATTGGATTTTAGTTTGGCTAGAACATTTAGAGGAGATCAAGCTAAGACCAATACAAATATAGTGCAGGGAACCTAGTAAGTAATTCTTATGTATTCATTGTGATGAAAGCCCTTTTAACATTTATTTTTTGATCTCAATGTTGTGTTGCAATGGTTGTATGTCATTTGAGTATGTAGTGCATGGATCTTTTTCAATTAAATCTGATGTATTTAGCTTTCGGTGTAATTGTATTGGATATAATTAGTGGGAGAAAGAATCGGAGATTTATGATCTTGACCATCATCTTAACCTTCTTAGTCATGTAAGCTTTTGCACTATATCTAACTAACAGTGATGAGTGAAAATAAAAACCTATAAATCGCACTCTATTTCCACTCCCCTTAATTTTCACCTTGTCATTTTCCATTCCTCAAATAAACTCATATATCATTTTTTTTTTTATCAAAGAAGGTTCAAAGGCAGTTAGGCTAAAGTAGAGGCCAAGCTGCCATTTGTGAATTCCATTAAGAGAAATTTTTAGCTAAGTATGTGCCTACCTAGGCTCTGAAATTAATGTTTCACATGTGTAAAGTTTTATAGGTCATGTTATAAATACACTTCTTTAAAGATCATAAATAAATGCAAACATATTGTTAAATGTTGATTTAAGTGTCTATATAGACACATACCTATCTAAGAATTTTTCTTTTAGGATAAAGTAGTCTCAAAGAGACTTATTCCCACTTGAATTGAGGCTCTTGGGCATCTTGACTTTTTTCATTGGTTGGTATCAGGCTACCAAGGCAGGTGGATCCCTACCCTAAAACTTTATCCTATTCTTAACAAATTTTTAGCCGAAAGACCAACCATCAAGGTGCTTCCCATGAAACTGTTATATCTCTGTAACAATGAATACATTTAAAAAAAAAAAAACTTGAGTAGGAATTGAAGTCACTCATCTATGGTTTTCATATCATTTTAGGCGAGGAGATTGTGGACTGAACAAAGACCACTAGAACTTGTGGATAACTTATTAGATGATTCAGTCACTGCATTAGATATATTAAGATGTATTCATATAGGTCTATTATGTGTATAGCAAAGACTATTAAATAAGCCCAACATGTCATTTATGGTGTTTAATGTTGAATGGTGAAAAGTTATTTGATGAGCCAAGCCAACCTGAATTCTACACAGTTCAAGAAAAAACCTTTCTTCAAGAAATTTTGAAAGTTGTTCAACAAATGAAGTTTCTATCTCATTGATAGAGGCGCTATAGAATGGCACCGTATGTGCAATGCTGCTGCTATGTGGATTAATAACTTATTCTACTTAGTGTAATAAAGATGAAGTAAAAAAATAAATAATTAGTCCTTATAGTTTTATTCGATTTGGATTTTGGTCTCTATAATTTTGTTATATTAATTCTTATAATTTTATTTATTTAGATTTTAGTCCATACCATTAAGGTATCAGGTCTTTATTTTTCACTCATTGAATTTTAGTCGCTGTAATTTCTATTCATTAAGGTATAAGTCTCTATTTTTCATGAAGAATTAGTTTTATAGTTTTCAATTATTAAGGTGTTGATCTTTCAAGGACTAAAATCTACATAAGTAAAACTACAAGTATCGATATCCAAAAAAAAATAAACTATAAGGATCAAAATTTTAAAGTTAGATGAAACTATAGTAACTAATTATTTATTTTAACCTAAAGATTGAAATAGACTAATTATAAAATCTAAGTTCTTGCAACTAACTCCTTCGTTGTGTACATGTATTTATATCTGGCTTCGTAGTATTCAATTGTATCAATCATTTTTATGCCAAATTCATATTTCAGCATGGATGAAATTCTCGCTAGATGTGGCTAGAGTTTGATTTTGGATAAATGAAAGGAGGTACCAATTTTCGAAAGAGAAGCATCTAGTTCAGTTCAGTAGGTATCAATTTCCCTTCTACCAAAAGGGAAAACCCAATAAAAAATATTCGCAAATAACAAAATCCCATTCACACTCACACAAACACAATCGTGAATTTGATGAAAACAAGTAGCAACCTTGAAGAGAAGGGAAATTCCAGCCCAAAATAAAATAAAGTACAATAGTAAATTTGACAGCAATAATCATTGTTAATCTATGTTGCACGGTTACGGTTATGAGTATCAAATACAATACGATTCACAAATACAATAATTTTTTAAAAAAATTAAGATATGGGTACAACAATATATATTAAATAAAATATTTATATTTATATATGTACTCCAATCGAGTCCCATGTATTTTCCATCTCCCCTGCTCATTTTTCTTTCCATTCTCTTCTCTGCTCTTTACTAAGAATGACGACTTGTTATTATGTGCAATGATTTTGAAGAGGATAAGATTGCAAGAGTGAGAATATGCTTTGAGGGATGTAATTGAGGAGAACATGATTTCAATCTGTATCACAGATATTTTAAGTAGCAGTACTTTGAGGATGATGAATATTAAAAAAAAAAAAGATATGGCAAAAATACAAATGCAGATATATCATACGAGTATTGATATTAAATATGAATACGATACAAATATGTCACCAATTTTAGAGTTTTCATACATCATAACTGTTAACAATTTAAAGATAAGTGAGATGTGAATAAAAAGTTTTACATTGGAAAGAAATAGAGGAAATGAAGATCGTGTAAGTAGGAAATATCCACGGATGAAAATCTTTTTGGTGTTTTGGGCTCTCCAAGACCCAACATTGTCAATCACTAAACATCTTCCTCTCCCAAGTCCACGCTTGTCTTCCTGCAACCCAACGCAATGTATTTAATTAAATACTCCCATTGTAGAGAAGCTCCGGGACTGGGTAGTTATTTCACCAAGTCCACACTGATCAAAGAATGTTTATTTTATATATTAATTTTGGCGTTAAAGATAACTAATGAAATTTTAGTATCTAAACCACACACAAGTTTTTAAACTCCTTGTGGAATATAATTTATCAATATAAAATATATCATATGATAAAATACAAAGTAAAATAGCTTTGGGCTGACTTATTCTATTGGGCTGGTTGTATTTGTATATGCAATGGATTGACTGATGAACATGACAAGAACATTTGGTGGAGTCAATATCTTCATTTTGTGTCAACCACGATTGCATCCTTTTTTCCATGTGCAGCATTTGCACCGGCACTGTTCCTCACCTTTTTTCTTGCCATTCTTTCATCCACAGGACCACAAGACAATGTGTGTCCGAATTAATCAACCAAAAATTCTGAGCATTACGTGCTTGTTTTGATCAAAATGTCATGAAACATACCGATTTGTGGAAGACACAAGTTTTGGTGATCCTTGATATTGGAAATGGAAGTGTGTGACTTACATCTTGAGCTACGAAACTATATTTTAATACTTTCGCATAACACGGAGTCCAATTAGAGAAGCTTGAGTTTGAATTGAAATCCTATAGACAGCTTTGCTTTTACTTTTCTTTTCTTTTGGTCAACCACTTTGTTTTTACTTTAGCTTACGTCTCACACTAGATCATAAATCTTGTTTATAACCAAAAAAAAAAAAAGAAAAACTCACCACTATCACTTACCATTATGTGCTTTCTTTCTTTTTTTAAAAAAATAATGCATAACTCAAGAGATGTTAACATAACATAAAGAAGTTATATTCTCAATAAGGACTACAGTTTAATTTTTTGTAGTTACATTTAATGAGAATAATTATATCATTATTTACTCTTTACTCAAAAAAATAGACTTATAATACCGTTCAAATAGACCGAATCTTATAAGAATATTTTTTAGTTTACAAAAAAAAACTACATAGATATTCTCTAAATTAAATGAAGTAATCACCCATAAAGTTGCAAACAAATCCTTCCATACATAAAGTAAAAATATATTATTCATCATATAATTTGTACGTGTTTATTAATATACATGATAATCTCTAGTTTGTCCATATTATTTTTTAAAAATTCAAAAAAAAATTTCTCCTTTTAATATAATTTTTTTAAATTATTCAGGTTTTTTCTATTTTTAGAAATAGAAATTGAATAAAAATAAAAAAAAAAAAAAAAAATAACGTAGATAAATGAAAGATTGTTGCATGGAAAATAATGTAGATATAAACCACTTTGCACCTTTCGTCTTTTTTCACAAAGTTTTAGTAGTTCCCTTCTCTTATGAAAAAGGGACCAAAGAAAACGTTAGTTTGAATTTTAGTTTTATAATTAATCTCAAAATACGAATACTAAAAACTAAAATTTTCAAACAGATAGCTAAAATACACAATGAACCAATGGTTTATGTCAATTCTCTCATTTTACTAAATGACAAATTTAATACAGATTAGTTAGATTATTGATTAGTTATTTTTTCTGTTAATTGGTATTTCAGTTGTTGTACAGAAACCTCATGTATATATACTGAGTAAGTTAATACAATTTTAAGTCTTTCCATCATTTTCATTCTAATAAAATTTTCAACCATTTTACCAAGTCAAGCGTGACCTTATGTCTGTATTCTTTTTTTTTGTTTTTTCGATTGCAAAAGTCCATCATTTTATCAGTATTCTTATTCTGATTAATTTTTGTCAGATTGTTGATGGGACAAGGTTTGAAAAACAATGGAAAGCTAAAGTCATTGAAATAAATTTAAAACAATAGAAATTAATTTAATTGGAAAATATAAATAAGTAATCTAAAAAGGTTGTTATGTTTTTTTTTTTGGTATTAACGTTGTTATAAATTTTGAATTAATGTGTACTTAGGTTCTCAACTCCTATGTTTTGTCAATAATAAATAATTTGTAGTATTAAATAATATAATTTTTTATGAGTGTAAATTATACTATTATTTAATTATGAGTCACTAAATTATTAAAAAAAAATTTAACTGTAATAACAATTATTTAAAAAATTAGATACTTAATAAAATGTAATTAGATAATATTTTTAAAAAATTTTACACTATCAATAAATAAAAACTAAATCTTTTTCTCACTCTATCATTCTATCCATTGTGGCATCATTAAAAAAACTTTGATTAATAAAAGAAATCAATTAATACTAGGTCAAAGTCTTTTAATTATGTGATAATTAATATATAATTATATGATAGTATAATAACATATCAAAATAAAATGCATAATTTTATTATATTTTAATAAAGATCTTTCATGTACAAATTGAAAAAGGTTAAAAGGATTTAATGGATAATTATCTAAATTCAATTGATTCAAGTAAAAAAATAATATCATTAATCTGTTCTTATAGTTATATCATACCAATCATTTTCCTTAGATCTTAATTTTTTCTTTTATTTCTTCTGTACCATAAAAAAATATATCTAATGAAACAAAAGATGCACTAACCTTTAATTTATTTTAATGATACACTTTTACTTCTATATTTATCTTAAATGATAAAAAAAATTTATTTTTCTTTCTTTTTTTTTATAGAAGGTAAGTGTTAGAAAAAGTTTATAAATAAAATATAGAAATAACATTAAGGAAGTGTGGAACCCCTTGTTCTTGCCTTCAGATGCGCGTACAGAGGTGCAGACTGCCAGTCTCAATCATGGTTGGACTTTTTAAATGGTCAAACAAACACACTAGTTTGGACTTTTCAAATGGATAACACACATGCGACTTGGACTAAACCCTCTTCAAATGAATTTTTCTTTGGAAACTTGATTAAATGGAATGGTAGGTGGTAATCAAGGCGTTTTCAGAATCACAATGGAGAGCTACAAGGCTCTGATGCTAATAGCAATGGTGCATTCTGTCTTCTTCTGCTTCATGTCCATGTTATCCATTCAGGACAGGGTTACTATCACTCCAAATCAGTCTATGCAAAATGGTGAATTCCTGGTTTCAGCAGAAGGAACTTTTGAAGTAGGATTCTTCAGCTTTGGGAATTCTCAACGCCAGTACTTTGGCATATGGTACAAGAGCATATCACCTAGGACCATTGTGTGGGTTGCCAACAGAGATACTCCAGTACAAAACTCAACGGCGATTCTGAAACTTGATGATAAAGGAAATCTCGTTATTCTTGATGGCTCAAGCAGCATGGTCTGGTTCTCCAACTCATCAAGAATTGCAGAGAATCCAGTTGTGCAGCTTTTAGATTCTGGAAACCTTGTTGTGCAAAGATGGAGACAGTGCAGAGAACATTTTGTGGCAAAGCTTTGATTACCCTGGGGACACTTTCCTTGAGGGAATGAAGCTGAAAAGCAATTTAGTAACGGGTCCATACAGGTCTCTCACTTCTTGGAGAAACACCGAAGACCCTGCTGCTGGTGAGTTTTCATATCACATAGATATTCATGGCTATCCTCAACTAGTTACTGCAAAGGGAGCAACGATATGGTACAGAGCAGGGTCATGGAATGGCTATCATTTTACTGGATTTTCATGGCTAAGAATGTATAAAATATTGAATTTCTCTTTGGTGTTTTCTGACAAAGAAATCTCTTACCCAATATAAAACCTTGAACCGATCAACTATTACTAGGTTAGTGCTCAATCCATCAGGCATTACACAGCGTTTCAAAGTGTCAGAGAGGACAGAAAGTTGGGAGATTATATCTACTCGCCCCATGGACCAGTGTGAATATTATGGCTTTTGTGGTCCTAATTCCTTCTGCAATATTACTAACTATCCAATATGTGATTGCTTAGAAGGTTTCACATCCAAATTTCAAGAAAAATGGAATTCATTAGATTGGTCTGGTGGTTGTGTTCGAAGAATAAAAATTAAGCTGTGATAATAGCGATGGCTTTCTGAAGTACACAGGATTGAAGTTGCCAGACACCTCTTCTTCCTGGTTTGACAAGAGCTTGAGCCTTCAAGAGTGTGAGGCATCATGTTTGAGAAACTGCTATTGCACAGCATATGCAAATTTAGATATCAGAGGTAGTGGGAGTGGCTGCTTTCTTTGGTTTGGTGACATTGTGGATATGACAAAACACAAAGACCAAGGACAAGACATTTACACACGACTTGAAGCTTCAGAGCTAGGTATTTTTCATTTCCAATTCCATCTTCTCGTTTGCTTTTTCAGTCAAATATAGCAGAAACATATAAACTTCAGCATTTGGTTGACCTTCTACATCTAAAAGCCACATTTGATGATTGAACTTTGAAGGCAGCTTTTGGGATATACAATTTTTGAAAAGATTGTCAAGAAATGAGGAGCTGCATATGAAATAACCTAAGAGTAGAGAATAGGAGAATATTGCAGCAAAGGTTTAAACACACATTTCATTGATATGTGCTGCGGATTATATATAAGAGTCTCTCTAGTGCATGAGCTCTTTAACTTCTTCGTAAAATAGAATCATCATTGCTACTAGCCTACTTAACCAAAACTATATGCTAACTTCGACCAAAACCAACACTCAAACAGGTATGTTTTCGTGGTCGCTATAATACTCTGTTGTTCTTGTTGAAATTGTGACAGTAATATACCTATGCTAGGTAGTGGAACATTTTGTTACTTTTGACTTCCAAACTGAAGTTGTGCTGCTCTAAGATGCATTTTTCCTTTTCTTTTTTTTTTTTCCAGGATTGCAAGCTTCTAGCTGCTTGTTTGTTGACGTAGAATGGTTTTTTAATCTTTTCACCTGTGTTCTTGGATTCGCTTTTTTTATTTTTTTTTTTGTTTAATTCTTTGGATCATTTTTATAGAAAGTGAATTGGCGATATGATGAGCTTTGGAGTTACTCAGCTGGAAATTTTTATATGTCGCATTTAGAATTTGCATTTAAGGATGTTTGCATTCTCGTCGAAGATAAATAGAAAAATTCGTTCTTTTGAGTTGTACCATGCGGAGAAGGAGAAGTATTGGAGACCTGAACCGAGGAGCTGTATTCAAGATCCTTTTATTTTATGTATGCATTGGGGAGTTCGAAGTTAGACTTCTGCTGATAGAATGTTGTAGCTTTTAATGCCGAGTGCATCTAGTATTGTTTAACTGATGTGTGTTATACCCTCTGACTTAAGCATTTAAATCTTTTCTGGAATATGGATTTCCGGTCACGTGCATGAGGTAAAAAGTTGAAATGGGCTTTATATGGCTTGGGTTTAACACCCTGATATGATTGAGTTGAACTCACACTGAATCCAAGCTTAAGAGTTAAGTTCAAAAAATGCATATATAACTTGACTCGGGATACATTGTTTTGCATATTTTTCTAGACGTAGTTGTTTGGTTATGATATGGAAATGGGAAGGCTCAACTTTAAACTTCTCTGTTTTGAATTTGGATACCAGTTTTTCATTTTTTTTTTCTGCTTCTCTTTTGAGTATTTCTTATCAGCAATATGATTGTAATTGATATGCTGATAGTGATTTGTCCATTAAAATAATATGACTTTGCCTTGTTTTTCTTATAATTCTATGAATTATTTGGTATCATTTACAGTGTTGAAGTTTTTTAGCTATGCTTTAATGAGATTGATGATTACTTGTACTGAGTCGAATGAAATTTCCAGGCTGCTTGCAAAATTTTTTGCTGTGCTGTAGGCATTGCTGTCATGTATATTTTAATTATATTACCTGTTTATAATTTTTTATGACAAGTGAATGCATTTTTGTTCTTATAACTTAAAAGTTGAATGATTGACCATTTATTAGCCTTTTGTGTCTTAAAATTCTTTTCTCTTTAGTATTGTCACCATTCATTTCTTTACCTTTATCAAGGCTTAGTTTCTTGTCAGGAAACTTACGTTCTGCTTCTTTGCCTTCTCACAGATGAATAGGGAAAAGTTGATGAAGATGGCTGGTTCAGTTCGAACTGGTGGCAAGGGTACGATGAGAAGGTATATTTACCAAAATATGTTTTTCTTCCATTTCAATCAAAATCATGTTTCCTAAAATTTTTAAATATCTACCAAGGAGATTGTAACGGATGGATTTGTTCTTCAGAATGCTTTGATACAACTGTCATCTGTCAATTGATGTGTTGGTAGCCATATATTGACTTTAAATTCTTTAGCTTTGTTTCTGCTTTTTTTGCCCCCATATTACACCCATATCAGAGGATATGCAACCGACACTTTAGCTATTCATTTTTAATTTGAATCTTCAGTTTTGGTTTTTCAAAATCCATTGCTTCAAGTTTTAATCTACTGTTTTTTGTGGTGTAATTGTTTGTGAATGAGGCATCAGGCACCTGTAATATATTATTTTTGTTTGATAAGCACAATACATCTTTTGAGTTGAATTTTCTCTTTGATAATTTGTTTTCTGTCTATTTTAGGAAGAAGAAGGCTGTCCACAAGACAACTACTACAGATGACAAAAGGCTTCAGAGCACCCTGAAGAGAATAGGGGTGAATGCTATTCCTGCAATTGAGGAAGTCAACATCTTCAAGGATGATGTAGTTATCCAGTTTCTAAACCCCAAAGGTAATATCAGTTGATGATATTTAGATTATATATTTTGTTTTAATGTTTTGAGCTGACTGACACTAAACTTGGAATCTTTTGCAGTTCAAGCATCCATTGCTGCCAATACTTGGGTTGTTAGTGGTTCACCTCAAACAAAGAGTAAGCATCTGTATCAATTTTTCATCTCTGTATTCCTTATTATCAGAGTGAGCTTGTGCTATTTTCTCTAGTCTGTTATATCCGAGCCTTAAAATCTATTGGAGAGCATTGCCAACATCTTTATTGTGCAAGAGTGTGTTAGTAATAACTCTGGCTGTGTCAATCTTCAAGCGTTATAGGCTTGAATGCCTTTAAGGACATGAGCATCTTTGTTTAATGTGTATCACATTGAAATATCTGGATTAATTTTTAAATATTTTGGAATACACTACCGAGGCATTGTTTCCCACCATTTCAAGAGTCTGTTAGACTTGGCTGTAATGTGCTGTTTGATTTTTAACTGATCTTCCTGCGCTAGATTGACATTTAACTTAGAGACGAAATTTTCTCTTTTGCAGAGTTGCAGGATATTCTTCCTAGTATTATCCACCAATTAGGTAAGTGACTTGGATATTGTCACAGTTTAGTATTTGCCTATTAAGCTTTTTCGTGTTCCTCCTTATCTGAGATTTTTGGTTTTTGTCCAAAAAATGCAGGACCAGATAACTTGGTAAACTTGAAGAAGCTAGCCGAGCAGTTTCAGAAGGCAGGCTCCTGAAGCAGGTGCTGGTGCAACCGCAGCACAAGAGGAGGATGATGATGTGGTCCCAGAGCTTGTCCCAGGGGAGACTTTTGAGACAGCTGCTGAGGAGACTAAGGCTTCTTAGAGTTTTTATTGTGCCATCTTTTTAAACATGCGGGTCCCACCCATTTAAAAAAAAAAGAGAATGAAACATAAGTTAAAAACAAGGGCCAGTCGGGACGGAGGGCTTTGCTGCCTCCTCCTTCGTGCTGCTCCCTCTTCTCCCTTCATCCCCTTTTCAAATTTCTTCATTTCTCTTCTATTTTTGCTTCCACCCACATGCATTTTGAGCCTTAAGGTAAGTTTCCACATCTTGATTCTTGGTTTCTTTGTACCATTTAACCATAAAATCCATGAAATGGTTGCTGTGTGGCCTTGGTGGATAGATTATATTTTGGGTTTTGAGGAGAAATCTATGAGTTTGAGAGTTTTGGCTCTTCTAGGCTTTATGGGTAAGCCAAAATCTTAGTTATCCTTAAATTTCTAGTAGATTGATGAAAGCCCTAAACTACTATAATTTAGAAATTTTACATATACTCATCTCCATTGGTTATTCATGCTTTAGAATAATTTTTTAAAGCCTTCCTTAACCTGAAATTTGATAATCTAATTAGTGACCCTAAATTTTAAGGTTATGGCTTCAAGTGGAGGGTGTGAAAAGTTTTTAAAAAATGATTTTGACATTGTAGAAACTATCATTTAGCCTATGGTAATTTATTGGAATATTTTGTTGGTGCTAGATACTTTCAAGGACCACTCCACTCGCTTCGGGTTGAGCCGCTAGCATCGCTTGGGATAGATTTTGGCTAAACTCCTAGTCTGTGAGTGGATAATTTATATTATGGTGTTTTTTGAATATTATATATATATATATATATACATACACACACACACACATATACACATACTTCTATGGTTTAATTACTTTTTAGTCATATTTAAAATATTATTTCAGATTTAAATTTTAATGAATTTTATGATAATACTAGTTATGTGATTATTTATTTTTTGAAAGTGTCAGATTTTACTATTTGGGAGAACAAGATATTTGTTTTATTTATTACATGAAATATTGGAGGAATTATGAAAGTACTTGAGGATGAATTTTATGTTGGAAGTTATAGCTCATATGCTAAATTTCTATTATTACATGGCACTATTTATGTCCTTAAGTTTATAAGTTATTTAAAGTTATATCTACGAAAAGTGAATGGAAAGTGTTGAATTCTAAGTTTTTGAAAGTGATTTGATTAAAAGAATTAAGAAATAAGGATATGTGATTTCATTGTATCAGAAATGTTTTCAAACATTCATTGTGGGTTCCTGTGTTAAAACACCGTTTGCCGTTAGCGAAGAGATATAACGGCCTATGTGCACATAGTAGATTCATATATTAGTTGGCTATTGGGTGAGGAGACCCTTAGCTCCTGTTCATGGTTGTAGGATGAGCAGGATCCTTAGCCATGAGATTTATACAAGGTGAGGTGAGGCCCCTGTCTTGAGATGATACTTGCTTGGCTATTGGGTGAGTGGACCCTTAGCCTATTACCATGGTTTTAGGGTGAGCGGACCTTAGCCATGAGATTTGTGCCGGGTGAGACAAGGCCCCTGGCTTATGAGGATAATGGAGATTTGGCTTATTGGTTTGAGATAACTCTCGAACTTGTATTATAGTTCTTTCATAAACTCACATGGCTGATTTTTAAGAAATTCTATGCCTATGTATATTTTTGGCAAATTAAAGAATTCAATACATTATTATTATGAATCCTACTTCATTAAATTATTATATTTTTCCAAATAACTTGAAGTTGAGATTTGATTTTGTACTTGTTCTCTTTTATAGCCATTATGTTTATTATGCTCTCACTGAGTCTGTGTGACTCACTCCTATTATTTTATAATTCAGATCATCAGGTGATTGGGTAGCTGGTTCTTGGGAATTGCAGACTTCCTTTCAAGATATTCATCTTTCGGTAGGCCTCCGTTCCTCCAGTATTTTGCAGCTATAGGGATAGAATTATGTTTTCTTTGATTTTTGGGTATAGTGATGTAAATCCTTTTATAACTTGTTTTGATAAACAGCTGAGATTGGATCTATATACATATATATAGTTATTAATCTACCTGGTGATATATTAAAATCATTGAAATTTTTACAGGTTATGTTAAATTGAATTAGTCCATTTTTTAGGGGAGACTTTGTCGAATTTTTGGTAGCCTCATTAAGGCATTTGTAATTATTGGTTAAGATCTTTTAAGTTAGGCTTGCTAAGTTAGGTGGATGTTGAGTTAGCCTAACCTATGTGCCGGTCAAGGCTCGAAGTCGGGTCATGACAAAGTTGGTATCAGAGCTTTGGTAGTAGGTCCTATTAGCTGCAAAATCGGTTAGTTGTAGAATCTAGTTTGTAGCTTGTGTACCCGGGCACAACTTACATGCAAGAAGCTATGATCCCCCACTTGTTGAACTGGAGTCACTTGTCTTAAGTTGTGTATTCAGTTATATTCTTATTTGTTCATTCTTCCTTGATATTCTTGTCTCTCATTTAATCTATGTCTTTATCTTAATTAGGTGAAGATGCCACCCAGGAATTAGACAAGCTAGGAGGACTAATTCTGATAAGGCTTCTACTCGACCTCATGAGACCCCCACGAGAGGCCGTAGGCATAGTTGCGGTCACGGTTGAGGTAGAGGCAGGCATGGAGATATTAATGGATTACCTGATGTTGAGGTTCCTAGAGCTAGACGTGGAGATCTGGCTCTAGCTCGATTAGTAGCTGGGACGCAGAATTCTACAGTAAATAGTACAGCAGGTTTGTGAATGTTGTTGCGGGGCAACAACAACGAGAGGACCAACCCCAAGTAGATACGGAGCCTAATTAGGAGGCAAGGCAGAGGGAACATCAGCATGTACCTCCCAGAGGGAATGAGGTTTCCTTGATTGAGTTTACAAAACTTAATCCCCCTGTTTTTAGTGGATCATAAGCCCGAGGGGATCCCTAGAGCTTTGTTGATGGGATAGCATGGATATGCAGGGCTTTGGGTTGTTCACTAATATCAGGATGGTTGAGTTGGCAACATTTCAGTTGCGAGCTGTGGCTAGAGGTTGGTATGAGACTATGCTTCTTGGAAGGCCAGCTGGGTCACTTCCTTTGATCTGTGATGAGTTTGTTAGATTGTTCATAGCCCATTTCTTACCACAGAGTGTCAGAGATGTTAGGGCTTGAGAGTTTGAGGCTCTTATGTAATCAGAGCAGATGTTAGTGATGAAGTACAATATTCAGTGATTGAGGCTCTTCAATTTTTGGGTATAATGATGTAAATCCTTCTATAATTTGTTTTGATAAACAGTTGAGATTGGATCTATATATATATATATATATAGTTATTAATCTACTTGGTGATATATTGAAATCATTGAAGTTTTTACAGGATATGTTAAATTGGATTAGTCCATTTTTTAGGGGAGATTCTGTCGAATTTTCGGTAGCTCCATTAAGGCATTTGTAATTATTGGTTAAGATCTTTTAAGTTAGGCTTGCTAGGTTAGGTGGATGTTGAATTAGCTTAACCTATGCATCGGTCACGACTCAAAGTCAAGGTCGTGACATGACCCTTCCATCGTGCATTGCGGCAATAGTGAACTGAGCACCAACTTTGATGTCAGTGACATTAACATAGAAACTGGGAAGGCTAGTGATAAGGAACCTCTTTGACATCGTCTTGAACTGCCCTAGCCTTTGTCAACCTTGATGGGCATATCTCCTTCCATAATGGCTAGAACCTAAGCCTTAGTCTCGAACCCCATTGATCTCCTGTTCGTCGAAGGGGTCCTTAAATGGGTGTGAGAGTGAGAATCAGTGTCGGCGAATGATGTCCTTCCATGGCTCATCAACGGTCTTGAATGGGAGGGAAATAGGTGAGGCATCAAAATGGTTGGGGTTGGTATTTGAGGAAGAGTATATGGACTTAAGGAGGTCATTGTGATGGACCAGGAAGGGCAGATAAATAGAAAAATGTGAGAAAAAATAATTTCAGACACAGAGATGTACAGAAGATGAGGTCAAGTTTGAACACAATTTTGGTTTGGTTAACCGAATTGGATTAATAAGTAATTAACCGAACCATGTTAAAAAAAATCAGTTGAAATATTGAATTTCTTTTAAATAATTATGTTCTGTGTGGTGGGGTTTAATTCATTTTTGAATTTAGTTCAATTCATATCAGTTTTTCACACACCCCTACTTCCAACAACTATAGAAGATCTAAAGAAAAAATTTGAACTTGGAAGGACAAAATTTTGTTATGGCCTACAGATTGAGAACCTAGCAAATAGAATTTTGGCACATCAATCAAGTTATCCATAAAAGGTTCTTTAAGCGATTTTATATGGATAAATCACATCCATTGAACACACCAATAGTTGTTAAATCGATGGATATGAATAAAATCTTCTCGAACTTTGAGAAGATAATGAAAAAGTTTTTTGTCCTAAAGTACCATATAGGAGCACTTAAGTATCTTACTGATAATGCACAACCTAATATAGCAATTTCAGTATGTGTATTAACAAGATATAGTACCTTTTCCAACGAGAAGACATTGAAATGGAAATAGGCATAATCTTCAATATCTCTGAGGAACAACTGACATAGGGTTTATTATTCATATGAATATATGTCACAATTGATTGGTTATGCAAACGCAAGATATTTATCTGATCCTCATAAAACTAGATATCAAACAGGTTTATTTATAGGTGGAGATACAACTATATTGTGGTGATCTAGAAAGCAAAATATACCTACTACTTCAAATTATACAGAAATAATAGCAATCCATGGAGCAAGTCATGAATGTTTCTGATTAAGAGCAATGATTCAGCATATTTGAGAATCTTGTGAATTGTTTTATAAGAAAGAAGTTTCAATTATTTTTTATGAAATGAGGATGTATTAAAGGAGACAAAACAAAACACATTTCACCAACTTTTTTCTTCAGAGATGATCGTCAAAAGAAGGGAGAAATTAATGTTCAACAATTCATTCAAATGATAACTTAGATATTCATTTAAGAAGGCATGGCCTACTTCCTCATTCCATAAATTAGTGCATAAAATTGGAATACGTTGGTTCAGAGATCTTAAATAATGCTTCCAAAAGGCAAAGAAATAATGTACTCCTTTTCCCTAGGGTTAAGGTTGTGTCCTACAAGGTTTTCATTGACAAAACTTTTATAGAGACAATTCCCATACAAAGAATATTGTACTCTTTTTCCTTTACTAGGATTTTTTTCCCCACTAGATTTTTCCTAAAGGAGTTTTAACAGGGCATATCCCTAACGAACATCCAAAGGGGAGTGTTATGAATACTATTGAAAAGCGAATGTCCAAGAGTCACAAAGGTTATAAGAATTAAGAGGTCACATAACCTACAAGTTGTTAATAGGCATATCCCTAATGAACATCCGAAGGGGAGGGTTATGAATACTATTGAAAAGCATATGTCCAAGAGTCACAAAGGTTATAAGAATCACGAGGTCACATAACCTACAAGTTGTTAATATATTTTATTCCTATTTAAATCCTATTATGGTGATGCTTGACCCAAGAGGGTGTAAGACACTTATACAATAAAAATATAGAAAAAAAAGTATTTTTGCTTCTTTAATATCAAAATATAGGAAAAAGGTTACTACAAGTGTTAGCATTTAGTGTACTTATCTTGAAATCATGAAAAAAAATTTAGGAAAATAAAATTTGATAATCGTAATTTCATCAGCATTTGGTTAAGGTTCATAGTACCTTATCTAATAGAATTTGTTGGACTAATTTCATTTGGACTGGATTAGTGTTCAATGCACATCATCTAATAAATATTTTACCATAGAGTAAACACTCATTTTGATCTTTCACATATACCTTCTTTTCCAA
This sequence comes from Castanospermum australe, assembly GCA_019955255.1. Lineage (NCBI taxonomy): Eukaryota > Viridiplantae > Streptophyta > Magnoliopsida > Fabales > Fabaceae > Castanospermum > Castanospermum australe. Next base: position 38,129 of record NSJW01000442.1, on the reverse strand, counting down.
CTTGGTCCTTATTAAATTATTTTTCCTCAATTGAGGACTTATAAGGTTTAAATTCTTTTTCAATTTGGTCCCTATTAGATTAATTTTCTCAACAAAGGACTTATAAGTTTAAAATTCTTTTAATGTTGTCCTTCCATCTAATAATTACTAGCTAACACCATTAATGCAGATACTGACTCGTTCTTACTTTCTGTCAATGTGGCATTGACGTGTTTTGCTTTCTATAAACATAGCAATGATGTGTCATTTAAAAAATTTAAAATAAAAACAAAATCAACTTTTAGATTGTTTTAAATATTTCGATTTATATATGTTTATGATCTTTTAAGATTTTTTGTTATTAAAATGTTTTTTGTTTTTAAATTTTCTTCTTTTAATTTATTTTTCAATATCTTTTATTTTTAAAAGAATTTAAATGACACATCATTTTCATGTTAACATAAAATGAAACATGTCAACGTCGTGTTGGCAAAAAAATGGGACAAGGTAGCATTTCTATGAATGGTGTTTGAAACTACATGGAAGGATAACATTAAAAAAATATTTTAAACTAAAAGGTACTCAATTGAAAAAATTAACCTAATAGGAATCAAATAGAAAAAAAAATTAATTGATAGGTTCTTAATTGAGAAAATGAATCTGAATAGGATCTAAATTAAAAAAAAATTAAACTAATACATCTTTAATTAAGAAAATTAATCTAATAAAGACCAAATTAAAAAAGAAGATATTTTTAGAGGATAAAAATAAGATTTACTCTTTACTATATGTACGAGTAAGGTAAATGCATAAGTATTTTTTTAAAGTCGATTCCATATGTAAAGACGCTCTCTAATTTTTGTTTTGGTACTACACTGCTTTCTAATTTTATTTATTGCCATTATATTTCCTATTATTTAGTAATTATGAAAATGAAATCCTCTTCATAATTTATATTTTTTTCATAAAAGAAATGTCATTGGAGTAATATATATACGTAAAAGAAGTTGGAAAACACTATAATACAAGAATTCTGAAAAAAATTAATATTTCTAGTTTTTAAACAATTATCCAAATAAAAATGTTCCACTATCACCAAATCAAAAGTACAAAGGAATTATCTCTGGTTAGAACAAACATTCAACTCATCCGCAAGATCGAAAGGTCACCTACAAGAGCCCAAATCATCAACCAAATGAAAAACCAACAAGAAGAGTTGAAAAAACGTCACCAGAAAAATAGCCTCTGTTCACGAATTTTCTGGGCAATCTAGAGACTTTGAAACACAATCTCCACCGCCCAAGTTGAAGAACAATGAGTGAGGAAACTCCAATTAAAATTTCAACCCAATCAGAGAAGAAATCACCATACGATGGTCTTTTTGATCAAAACTGGACAAAGCAGGAAGAAAAACTGTGTTTTTCGCTTTAAAACCTCTCTCTTTTCTTCTGAAACTCAGCCACTCTCTTAGCTGGCTGCTTCCACAAACGACACTCTAAAAGGATATCTCCACATAGGAGTGACGCAACCTAACAATCTCACCCCATTTTCGTGAATAAAAGATGGATCTATCAGAAAATTTTGCAAGTGCTTGACAGACAAAGCACTGAATATATGAACATATTCATAAATATGAGGCATGTAGTAACATCTGTTTCAGTGGCTAATTATCACTCAAGAGACGTGACAAATTTTATATCAATGGTGGATTCCTTCCTCCCTTTGGTACCTTTGCTCAAGTAATGGACAACCAAGAACCCATAGAACCGAAAGGGAGTTGGGTAGAAACCTCCACTGGAAAGCTCTGAAGACGAGGACAGCCTCGAATCAAAAAGAATTTGAGCGATTTAAGGTGGAGAAGACCCTTGTAGTTAATTGTTCTTAGATTTGAACATCTATCCAAAGTGAGGTCGTTGATAGTGGGTGGCAATAGCCTCTCCTCTGGGAAGGACTCCACATTTTCAAAGTCATCACTAACCCAGAATTCTTTCAGACAATGGAGTTTGAACAAGCCCCACTCCTCTCGGGAAGCAATGAGTTTGGGGCAACCCTTAATTTTGAGCTTGACCAGGCTTGAAGGCAAACCTCCCTCTGGAAACGATTCCAGCTGTGCACAACAACACAAACTCAAAGTATGAAGATTAGTGGATAAGTTTAATGTGAAAGGCAATGAGGAGCTTGTTAAGGAAAGAGAGACAAGAGAGTTACAACTATATAAATCGAAAGAGGACCATTTTTTATTTGGACCACGAAAGTCATAAACTTTCAACTCTTCAAGAAAGGCATTGTTGAATAGAATTTGCTTTAGGGAGGACTCAATGACTTGAGTTCCAGAAATTATGGCCTTTTTCAAGCTGGATGGGAAATCTTTAAGCAAAATATTTTCACATCCATGTAGCTCTAGCTCAACAATACCACTAGCCTTGGGAAGTGAAGCCTCAAATTGTTGACATTCCGAAATCACCAATTTTTGCAAAGAAGGGAGGTGCTGAGGCAGGGCCCTTTTCAACCTGGGACAACGCCTTATAGAAAGCTCTTTAAGACAAGGCAAGCCTTCAACTTCATTATGACCTTCAAAATTAAGCCATTCTTTCCATGCGTACATTTCCTTAAATTTCAAAGTTTCAAGTGATCTGAATGGAACATCAAATGGACTTGTTACCATAAAACTCTGGACCAATGACCTCTATTCCATAAAAGCATGAAATAGAAAGCTCCTTGAGAGAGGGAAGCTGTCCAAGTGGTGGCAAGCAAAAACAGAAATTACTTTCAGCCAAATTAATAGTAACTAAATTGGTCAAATGAGCACCCCAAACCAATCTGGAAAGCTAGTGCCACCATAACTTAGAACAGTGAGCCTTTTCAAGTTGCTGTACGGTTGAAGAGCCTCGAGGACACGCCTTTCAATTAATGAGTCATGGACATGGTTTTCATTTCTCTTTCCAAATCTGTCATCCCAGTCCAACAATAATCCTTCTAAATACTTCTTCTCTTTCAGACTAGGTCCTGCATGGCATCTAAAGGATCAGTGACATTTTCTAATTGTAGAATTGAAAGTGTTCCTTGAAGATGGTAGAGATTCCCTAACTCCTTAATATCAGACCCACTACGCTTTCCCACAACAAAAAGAAGTCAATGTCTGAAGATATTTTACCCTTCCTATGTGCTTTGGCATCTTCTTTATTCCAGTCTGACACAGATCAAGATGACGCAAATTGACAAGTTTGTACAAATCTGAAGGGAGCTCAATCAAAGAAAAGCACCATCTCAATATCAGTGTCTGCAAATTATGCAGCATACAAATGGAATCAGGTAACCTTTCAATATGAGTCCCAGAAAGATTTAGATAACGCAAATGCTTTAAATTGCTTATATCATCAGCCAACTCAGTGAGGAGACAATTACTGAAAGATAACACCCGCAAATATTTTAGTCTTGAAAATAGACCATGTTGTACACTGTCGTTTATCATCAAGCGTTGGTCACATGGCTCCACTCTGAGTGCCATCAGACTGCGTAATCCTTTGCACTTATAAATATCTTCCATTACTTTATCATTATCGATAAATTTATGAGAGCATGAAATGTGACGTGCCCTTTTAGGAATATCTTGCACCTTATCACCCTCTATGCATAAACAAAATTCTCCAGACACAGATTTTGCTAGATCATTGAGAAGATCATGCATAATGTAGAGACAACTTTCGCCGCCTGAATGTTGGAAAAATGACCTTGACTCTAGATCATTGAAGAACTCATTACCCAATTCTTCTTCACTTTTATCTCTTCGGCAACAATTCAGCAAACCTTCTGCCATCCACAATTGGATTAACTGATCCTTCTCAAACTCATAATCTTTGGGAAATATGGAACAATAGGCAAAACAACGCTTAAGATTGGAAGGAAGATTATGGTAACTCAATCTTAGTGCTGGGTTAACGTTGCTGTCATTGTCTGATAAATGCCAGATATCACTTTCCAATATCTTAACCCATTCCTGTGTTGAGAATTTTGTTCGCAAGAGATTTCCCAATGATTTTATAGCTAAAGGCAACCCTCCACACTTCTCTACAATTTCTTTGCCAATTGATGCAAGACTTGGATATTTGCTGCTGGCATCCTTGCCATGAAAAGCTTGTTTACCAAATAACTTCCAACAGTCTTCTTTCTCCAGTGGCTTTAACTGAAGTAGTTGGGTGGAGTTCAGGACTGATGCTACCTTCTGATTACGTGTTGTGACTAGAATCTTACTTCCTGAAGATCCATCATTAAAGGGGGCTTGCAAGACCTCCCAACTTTCATAGTTCTCGTTCCAGACATCGTCTAAAACAAGCAAATATTTTCTTCCCCATTAGTCTTTGTTTCAATTCAAGTTGGAGTAGATTCAAGTCTTTACCTTCTTCTCCTAAAGACTGAAATGCATTAAGAATTGCTTCCGTAACTCCAACAATGTCAAAATCTTCTGAAACATAGACCCAAGCTTTGAGGTCAAACTGGTCCTCTATCCTTTGGTCATTGTACACAAGCTGAGCAAGGGTGGTCTTACCAATCCCACCCATACCCACTATGGAAATTATAGGTACCCGGTTGCCACTTACACTGTCTGAAAGTAAAAATTCGATTATTTCCTCTTTATCACCATCTCTACCATATATGCTGGATTCATCTACCAAAGATGAACTTGGCAATCTTTTTTAAGAGTTTGCTACTGACTCCAACTTCATTGCCTGTACCTTTTCTCAATCCTAGCATATCCTTTTGTTTCGCAAGAAATCTTTAGGTTCTCTAGCATTTGTTTGACCCTTGATTCAATTTCATTGTCGAATGGATTAATAAAAGCTGTAAAGAAGCCTCGTACCTTGCTAGTAGCAGGTTGAAATTCAGCCTCCAGTTTTTGTCCTGAAGCCTCAGTAGCAATCTCATCTAACAGCTCCTCTGCCTCAAACACAGCATCTTTAAGCTCATCGAGCCACTTCTTCACATTTGGGCTTTTGTACTGCATTTCCTCTGCATCCTCCAACACTTGGTTGATAGAATTAAGTGTTATGTGTAGCTTTTTTGAGTAGCCCATCCTTGAGCTTCCTTCCACGGAAGTAGTCTTTAATGTCACTTGAAGCCAGCCTCTCAAAAGCCGCTTGAAGAGAAGCCGAGAGAAATGCTCCCCCCACCAGCTCTGCTGCCATGGTGTACAAACAAGGGAAGTGCACGCTGTAAGATGGATGTGGATCGGAATGGAATAATTATCTAATGCAGCATTTTTGTGTGTTCCTGATGCTTCACTTTGTCGGCCATAAGTTGATGAATGGTTGGCATTTTTCCCAAGCACACCAAGCCCTGGCCACATATCACCACACTAAGCCCCATATTCACACATGTTACCGGGCTACCTGGTGTTAGGTTCATAGGTCTTTCCAGTTTCCACTATATATGATCTTCACCTATCCATTCTTTTTTAATGTGGAAATTCTTTACTCAGACTCCATATTCTAGTCCCATTTGAATTCCCAACAGATCTCTAGGTTAACAGTATTCTCAATGGTTGAAAAAAAATTGAGATGGGACCAATCTCATTTCATTATCAAATATCTTTCTTTCTTTTAAAAGCACCTTAAATAACAAGTGAAATACGAGTTTACAAGATTTAATGGATAATCATCTAAATCCAATTGATCAACGACATAATAATTTGTGATATAAACCATACATTATAGATAAAATCCTCTTGACTTTTCTCTTGAGTATTTTTTAGTATGATTTAACGAGAATGAACATGGAGGATCTTGCAGACTTTATAGCTCAGGTTTGCCTTTCAGGGGACGACCTGGTTTGGACGCAGGACCACTGAGCCTTGTCTGGTCCTCGTCCCAACACATCAAACTGAGTGGAATTGTTCTTCAGCTCACATGCACTTGTTTTTTGGCTTGGATTTTGCATGAATTACAAATGGACAAAAAAGCACATGGAACGACTTGGACTAACCCTGTAGTCTTGAAATGAAATCGAATCTAGAAAACCACAAATTTTAAGAATTGATTTGATTTATAAATAAAATTTTTTATTTAAAAGATTATAAAATATGAATTGATTTAATTTTATAATAATTCTTAAATATAAAAATAATTTTTAAATCAAATTAAATTACTTCAACTTAAATCAAATCATTTAAAATTTGATTAAATGGACTGGATACTTGTAACCAAGGACAACCATCATCAGAAATACAATTCACCAAACTCTGCTTCTCAATAACGAAATAATAATGAAAAATCAAATTGAATGGAAAAATATGAATGTGAACGATTCTTCTTAATTGTGAACTGAAGATAACTGAATTAAATTTGTATCTTCATATAACTTTTTAAAGTATGATACATCATATTTAAAACTCTAATTTACTAGTTATAATCAAATCCAAGTTATTATAAGTAACAACTTTAATAAATAATATTATGAGGTTATTAACAATTTGTATAATTGGTTAAGAATAATCGTCTTAAATGGATATATCATGAATATAGTAGAATTAACTCTCCGTCATTGTCTTACATAAATAGATTCTGAAGTTATTTTGTTTTGAAGACTAATATTCTTTTTGTTTTCTTATTTCTTTAAAAATAATTTTTTAATTACATTTTATACTAAAAAAATATTAAGAATAATTTTATATACACATATACCATTTCCCACATATCTTCAAAATCATTGGAGTTAACGAGGGGTATGAGAGTTATGTAAGGTTTTGAGTATGCATAAACATCATTTCTCAAAAATTGATGACAATGACAATGCCAATGAGCCTGTAGCTCAATTAACACCGACTTCAGTTGTAAAACTTGAGCGTGATGATATCAAATGTTCAATCCTCTATGACACCACCTTTTCTTATATCCAAATGTTAACACCTCCTATTTAACTAAAAAAAGATTTAATGACGACTTTTTTTTTTTCCTCATCTCTGCCATCTCCTTAGAGTGCCTTTGGAGACGATCACAATCGGAGATATTGAGGTAAATAATGAAACATATGCCGAATCAAATGCATATAGTCGAGTAGTCTTTATTTCAAGGCTTTCACAGTTGCATATTCATCAAGGACCAGGTTATTATTAGAAGAATCATTATCGGTTATAACCCTTTGTCTTCATGTAAGTAATGTAACCTTTATCAATAAATGTATGTATAATATATAATTTTTAAAGCATGGGTTGTGGAATTTTTACATCAGCTATAATATTCAATTCTCTAAAATTATCACATCAAACATATTTTCTATATTCTCAATTTTTAGTATGTGTCTTTTAATTTATTAAGTCATCAAAATAAGTATAAGCTCATTTGGGTGTCATATAAATATGAATTTAGTGTGTGTTTGGATTAACTTATTTTTTGTTTAAATATGAATCAAAATCTAGCTTATTTTTCTTCATGTAGTTTCTAAACATACATTAAATAATACATTAAATGTGACACTACATATTCTTTAAAAAAAAAAAGAAAAAACTCATACAACTAAATCTCAACAATTGCATAACTTTTCCTATCCTTTATTAAGTTTACCTAATCTGTTGTATATAGATTTGTTACAATACAGACAGTTATTAATTAAATAATTTGTTGTCATTCAATTCCTCAATTAGATAATCTTTTCTTTGAGAGGTTTATGCTCGCATTGCGCATGTATCAATAGCTAGTTTTAGGGCTAAAATTCAAGAAATCCCTTCTAACTAGGGTCATATACAGAAAACTTGCCCGCATTAGCATGTATCAATAACTAACAGTTATCAATTAAACGATTTGTTGTCATTCAATTCCTTAATTAACGATAATCTTTTCTTTGAGAGGTTTACGCCTTGCATTGTGCATGTATCAATAACTAGTATGGGTTATGTGTAAAAAATCTCCATATACTTTTAAAACTCATAAATACAACTTCCTAAATTTATTAAATTATGCATACTAATGCATATTGACTCATATGTGAATGTGCAAAAAAACTTTATAAGAGTTAATATGCACACTCTAGTGAGTTCAAAACACATGATCACCCATGATTGAAGCCTTGGAGGAGATTTCTTAATTACTGTCAAGACTCAACTCAGATGAACCAAGCCCTTCATTAAGTGTATAGTTCACAGTATTGATGAATTTTTTTTTTTTAAAATGAAATACTACAGTTCTCAACAATGCTAAAGCAATGGTGCTTTTGTCATGTCAATGAGTTTAACAGAATATATATATATATATATATATTATATATATATTCAAATCACATATTTTTGAATGAAAGTATTATTAAAGACTCCATATTATAGTAACACTAAAAAAATTTTTCATCCATAAGCCCCCAGTCATCTCCTTTGATATTATATTTTTTATTTTAATTAAAAAAGCCTAAAGTAATTTTAAATAAGATTTAATGGCACTACCATGAGACCATGCACTTCTCGTAGCTTATAATTTTTTTAGTAAAACATATTTTTAATTCTTGAATGATACATCATTTATCAATTTTATTTTTTAAAAATTAATTTTATAATTCAATCTTCAAGTTTCAAATTATTCACAAATTTTATCTTTTTATTTTTTTTAATTTTATCAATTTGGATCTCTCAAAATGGAATTAAATTTTTGTGAATTTAAAGTTTGAAGAATTAAATCAATAAAATTAATCTCTAAGAGATAAAATTGATAAATTATGTATCATTCAGGGATTAAAAATATGGTTTGACTCTAATTTTTTTCCCTTTTTCCACAAAGTTTTTTTTTTTATGAGAAGGGACCATATAAAAAAAATTTGATTTTAGTTTTATAATTTACCTTATAAAATATGAATATTAAAAAACATATTGATCAACCAAATTACTAAGTTTAATTTTAATCCATTACTGTTAGTATAAAAAGTTTTATACTATCATCCAGTCAATCATAATTGTCAAAATATTAAATAAAAATTGATTAAGATAACAACTACCTAAAAAGTTAAATACTTGATAATATGTGATTAGATGATAATGTAAAAAAAATTTATACTAATAGGAGATGAAAATTAAATCCTAACTAGAATATATAGTGAACTTATGGTTGATATTGATTCTATCATTTTATTAAATGACAGAATTCGTCACGTTAGCTGTATACAAATCGTCATTCCAAAGAAACAGACATAATTCACAAATTATAAAGAGAAGAAAATATTTGCAAAAATTCAGTTATTCAACAATTACAAAGAATAGATCAACTTCGAGAGTAATTTTTTTTTTTTTTTTAATCTGTGTTCTTCCCTTGAGAGCATTTTCAAAGGTACACTCCATGCAAATTGCAACCCAAAATTTAATTTTCAGCAGACCGTTGATCAGGACAAGGTTGTAAACAAATGATCAGAAGCTTCATTCATTCAAACAAATCCAAAATAATAGATTAATTAACTTGATTATTCGGAAATCGATATAAGTTCTCCAAAACATGGTATATTTTTTATATTAAAGTCTTTATTTGAAAATAGCAATCTTGAACTTTGTGACACTCTGATTTTTTTAAGTCTGATGTTGGGTTCGATCACTAACTGCTAGTGAATCTAGATATTTACACTTGGTTTTGTTTTCATTTTTTACAATAAATTAACACTTGGGTTTGATCCGTAGCTGTTGAACTTAGAACAGTTAATTATTTTTGTGGGATGAAAATGAAAGAGTTAGAAGTGGGACTTAAATTTGTTATGATAAATTTTGTATTCTTGCATAATTTGGTTCTCGATATTTTTTCTTTTTAACATTATTTCTCTCTGTTAAAGAGAAAAAAAAAAATAAAACTTGAAATGAGATTAATCATTTTTTCAGTAAAATATTATATTGATCTTATTATAATTCCGAAAATCTTTAGGTTACAAATTCAAATAAGATTTAAATATATTTAATAAATAATTATCTAACTCCAGTTTATCGAAGTAATAATAATTTGTGAATTCTAATTACACCATGTAAAATCTTCATAATCCTCTTGACATTTAAGTAACTCTGTTCTATTATCATACAAGCCACGTCCAAAACAACCATGGTGGATAGGAAAGCGCTTTGAATATGATTGGAAAATGACAAAGTCAATGAGATTGAGTAGGTGTTAGCATTTGAGAGTTTTTTTTTTTTTTACTAATATATATATAATGGTTGACTTGACTTTTTTTTTTTTTGACTAATTGAAATTATCAATGCATCTGCTAAAGGACAAGTATTTTAGGATAATAAAATTATACCTTATTGTAAATTTCTGGGCAACAAACTCTATATGAAAAGATTATGAGATTCAACTCCCAAATTCAAACACCTTCGTCAAAATATTCTGGAAATAATGTATATTACTATGAATACCCCAACGTTGTTAACTTAATTAAATAAGAAAAAAAATTAATCAAACGATAACACAATTCAATCAAAAATAAAAAATATAATAAATCTTTATTAAGATTAAGAAGAGAAGATAAGTACTTCAGACTTACTAAGCACATTTTATATAGAACTAATTATTGCACGAGCGCTTGCATATCAATATTTATAATTATTTTTTAAATATAATTTACACATATTTTTATAAGCACCTATATATTAATATTAATATAATTTTAATTTCTTTTTATATAATTTATGAATATTTTTATAATATTATATTAGTTTATGAACTAAATATGTTCGGATGCTTGTATATTAATATTCATAGAAAAATTTTAATAGAAATTGTACATTATTTTTGTGATAATAACTTAATTTATGAATTTAAATATATGCCAATATATTTCATTTTTCACTTTGATAAAAAATTACTTTTTAAATTTATTTGCATATTTTTATTATGATTGTCTATCTTTAATTAAATGTTTTGGATTATGATTTTGATTTATATGTTATGATCTTACTATGACTACAAAAATCATAAATTAAAAAAAGAACATAACAAATATAAGTTAATTAATATAATGGGAATGTTATTCATAAAAGTATCACTAAATTTTATATCATTTTCAACCTTTTTAAAAAATATAAATCATTAATTAAATATAAAAAGTTTTATGAAATTTTAAATTGTTTGGAGGAAACCATGCGTCAACACTTAATATTATATGACATTATGACTTGCAAGAGTATTTGGATAAAGCCGCATTAGCAAGTAACATTACATGGCATGGAGGAGTTTTTGAACGAGGCCACGTCCGGAGATAACATGATGTAGAACTGCTAGGATTATGGGCTTTTCCTAATTGTTCTATTACATCTTTATACAACTATTTATATACCTTATTATTATATAAGAATCGCCCTTTGTCTTCACTTGCATCAAGTACTAATGCATCCTTTATTAATAGAACTTCACTTTTGAAATCTATCACATATGTAACAAGTCTATCTTTATCTCTCAAACTAAGATAATTCATATTATTAGACGCAGAATAAATAGTAAGAATGTGTATAGTTTCACAATATTGTTGCAATGTTTTTTTTTTAAAAAATTGAATCACAATGCTCTTCAGATCGAATGAAAAAAAAAATGTGAGATTGGCGCTAGGAGAATATGCTCCAGTGGCTTCCGAAGGGAAGAAAATGTGTCGCGGTCACGTTCAAGTATTCAACCGTTATAGCGCAATATATCAACTTCAAACCTGACCTTTTATCTGTATTCTTTTATTCTTATTGAAATGAATTTTGATCAGACAGTTGATAGCGAAGTTTGAAAAATAATGATTAATGAAAAGCTTAAGTCATTGAAATAAATTCAAAAACAATAGATATTAATTTATTCGGGAATCCATAAAAGTCCTCTAAAACGTTGTTATAAATTGGCTAAAATATTAAAAAAAAGACTAAATCATTAAATTAGTCTCTAAATTTTTTTCATTAAATTCATATTGGTCCTTGAGAGATTTTAATCATATTCGTGATTCCTGACAGATTATGCCTTCATTCAAATTAATTTTTAAAATATTTAAAAAATCAATCATATTAGTTTCTAAACAGGGACTAACTTGAGTGATAAAATGACCTATCAGGAACCAAGATGAGATTAAAAATTTCCTTAAGAACAAATATGAAGTCAGTGAAATCTTTCGAAAATCAATTTAGAGATTCAATCTATAAAAAACACTTCTAACTATGGGTCATTTGTACAAAATTTCCCTGTGCATGTGCAGAAAATATATCAATAAGGAAGTTAATATGCATGGTTTGGAGAGTTCAGGAAGTCAAGTTTTTGAATTTCAAAGCACAATGAGGCTTTATGAAAATAACTTACAATAGTTAGAGGGAATTTTTTGTATTTTAGCCTTATAAATTTTGATGATGTGTACTCTTTTTTTTTGTGAACTAAGAGTATATCTACAGGGATCGCCCCATTTGAACCACCCTATAAGTCTAATCTTCTCAAATTAAAAATGATAATAATATGATTCTTCCCATAAGATGCGACTCTTAAAAAAATCCAACTAGTAACTCACTTTTACTAATCCAACACACCGTGGGTTAGTGATGTGTACTTTGGTTCTAAATGTATATGTTTTGTCAATAGCTATTTTAATATAATTTCTCTTATATAATATTATAATAATATGTGATTATACAATAATGTGACAATAACTTAAAATAAAATGTATAATTTTATCATATTTTAAAAAGGTCTTTAATCAAAAAAATTAAAAGAATTTAATGGATAATTATCTGAATCTAACAAACTTTTTTAATTACATGATATTGTGGAAACACGTGATTATATGATACTGTGATAATATATCAAAATAAAAGGCATAATTTTATCATATTTTAATAAAGAATCTTTCACTTACAAATTGAAAAGGGTTAAAAGGATTTAATGGATAATTATCTAAATCCAATTGATCCAAGTAAAAATAATGTCATTAATATGTTTGTATAGTTTTATCATGTCCATCATTGGTATGTCAACAGAAACTTGACAACCGGTCCCCCATTCAATGAAACGAAGATGCACTAACCTTTACTCTTGTCCTGAGATGCCGGCCCGGAGGTGCGAGTCTCAATCCTAGTTTTTGGACTTTTCAAACGGTCAAGAAGAACATTAACTTGGACTTTTGGGTAAGAATCACACGGCATGACTAACCCTCTCTTCAAATGAATTTATCTTGGAAATTAATTAATTTTTATACCTCATTCCTACACCTCTCTCGTACACCGACTTTTTATGGTAAAAAAAAAAAAGATCAAAGGAAAAAATAAAAAAAAATTGAGTTTATCTCTCTTTTTTATTACCATTTACGGTAAGGGTATGTAAAAAGGTATAAGATTGAAATGTAAGAATATTATTTTATATAATGTTGACATAGTATCTGAAATATCTTCTTTATGGGTAAGGTTAAATCTGATGCCAAAATGGGTACCAGAGAGTTTCTTGACTGATCTTTCATCAAGAAAAAGAAAAGGAAATTTTCTTGACTGATGAAGCTAGTATAAGATTTGGTAATGGTGTTATATACTACTGCTTTTGCTACTAGTGCTCATAAATATTTGATATCTTGCAATACATGCATCTAACCCTTTACTCTTGTCCTGAGATGCCGGCCCAGAGGTGCTAGTCTCAATCCTAGTTTTTGGACTTTTCAAACGGTCAAGAAGAACATTAATTTGGACTTTTGGGTAAGAAGCACACGACATGACTAACCCTCTCTTCAAATGAATTTATCTTGGAAATTGATTAATTTTTATACTTCATTCTTACACCTCTCACGTACACTTTCTTTTTATGGTTGAAAGAAAGAGATTAAAGGAAAAAATTAAAAAAAATTGAATTTTTTTCTCTTTTTTATTACCATTTAGGAAAAAATAAAAAAATAAAAAATTCATTAGACTGGTCTGGTGGGTGTGTTCGAAGAATAAACCTAAACTGTCATAATGGAGATGGCTTTCTGAAGTACACGGGAATGAAGTTGCCAGACACATCTTCCTGGTTTGACACTAGCTTGTTTGGAAGCGCTTAACATTTGGTTACTGCCAGCTTCCAAACTGAAGTTATTCTCCAAGGTGCTTTTTTCCTTTCCTTTTTTCCCTGAACTGCAAATTCTAGCTGCTTGTTGACTAACAATGCTGTCAATCCTCAGATCATAGAAGGAATAAAAGGAACTTTAATAAAAAGCAGCTTGCAGGGACTCTTGTAGGAATTATTACATTCGTTATAGGCCTAACAATCCTTGGATTGGCCACATCAACATATATACAAAGGAAGAAGCTTGAGAAGACAGGTGATTTTATGATAATTAAACTTCAACTGTTTCTGATATACTCCTGTATTATAATGTAAAAATTATTGGAAGGAATTCAATTTTGAAGTTTAATCCTGTTCCATCTATTTTCCTTTGGTTACATTATAACTACTAATAATTGTTAATTGTACACAATTCATATCTCCTACCATTTTAGGGATTACAAAAATAAATCACTGGAAGGACAAGAAAGAGAGGGAAGACATTGATTTACCTATAATATTTGATTTTTCAACCATCTCTAATGCCACAAATCACTTTTCAATACGTAACAAGTTAGGACAAGGTGGCTTCGGGCCAGTATACAAAGGTAGTAAAATTTAATCAAACAAGCCTTGGCTTACGAAGTTATTAAGTTATTTTCCTTACCTAAGTACCTAAATTTCTACAATTATTGCTAGGGCATATTGGCAAATGGGCAAGAGATTGCTGTGAAGAGGCTTTCTAAAACTTCAACACAAGGTACAGAGGAGTTCAAAAATGAAGTCATGTTAATGGCAAGACTTCAGCACCGCAATCTTGTAAAACTTCTTGGTTGTTCTATTCAACAAGATGAAAAGTTGCTGATCTATGAATTCATGCCCAACAGAAGCTTGGATTACTTTATTTTTGGTTTGAGCTTTCACACCATCCAAATTTATGGCTCTTCATTTTACTCTTGCCATCATGTAGTTGCCATGCTAACTTAAAATGTGGAATTTGCTAGATTCCAATGCGACGTAAACTATTAGATTGGACTAAGCGGTTCCAAATTATTGGTGGGATTGCTCGAGGGCTTCTATATCTACATCAAGACTCTACTCTTAGAATTAGCCATAGATATCTCAAAACAAACAATATTCTTCTTGATAATAATATGGTCCCGAAGATATCAAATTTTGGTTTACCTATTATACCTATATTTAATTTACAAAATGACAAATTTTACTCTTATATAATCTAACTAACCATAATATAATATCTCAATCTAACCCCATCCAAAGCTTATGTGTTGTATAACAAGCAAGCATTTTTATCGTATTTGTAAAAGGAAAAAAAAAAGGAGGAGTAAATAAATAAATAACAAAAAAAAGAGAAAAGGTGGAGAGAAAGAAAAATCTTTACATTAATGCATAGATATACATAGAAATGCATACATGTTGAATCTTCTTATGAAGTGTGAGAGCACAGTAATTAACAAATGTAATATGAAGAAGAATATGAATAAAGAGTATATTTAGAATGAGGTTATTAATGTTTTTCATGTTCCTTAGTATGGGTAATTACTTCATTTACATCAATTTGGATTCCATTCCATATTTTATTTCATACACCAAACTATGGAATTGTTTTCCATTCTATATTATATTCCATCGTATCAAACTATGAAATTGGAATACAATTCTCATTTCAATTTAACAATTTCCATCATTATTCCTATTCTTTTTCCTTGGATTTCCATTCTTTGTACCAAACATAATGAAAGTATATATATTTCTTTATCTTGATATATTTTTCTAGCTACACTCCTCAAATAACTTTATTGTATCTCGTTATGTTTTGACATTGGTATTTGAGCTACCCAAAGAGAGTGAATCCCTTCCTTTAAACTTTATCATTCAATGAATCTCTCGTTTCTCTATAACGGTGAATCCATAAAAAATTTGAGTAAGAATTGAACTCACCTGTCTATGGTTTTCACATCTTTTCAGGCATGGAGATTGTGGATCGAATAAAGGCCACTAGAGTTAATGGATGATTTATTAGAAGATTCAACTACTCCATCAAAAGTATTACGATGTATTCATGTGGGTCTATTATGTGTACAACATAGACCAGAAAGTAGGCCTAACATGTCATCTGTGGTTTTAATGTTGAATGGTGGAAAGTTATTCCCTGAACCAAGCCAGCTTGGGTTCTACACTGGTAGAGATAATACAACTCATGGAGAATCTTCTTCGAGAAAATTTGAAGGGTGCTCACAAAATGAAGTTTCTATTTCATTGTTAAAACCGCGATAAAATACCATATTGTCCTAATGGTGCTATACATGGATGAAATACTTTGTAGATGTGGCTAAAAATTTTATTTTGGCCAAACTAAAAACAAAATGGTAGCAATTTTCAAATGTAAAGGATCTAGTTCAATAGGCATGGTTTCCATTCAGCCAAAAAAATAAAACCCCATAAAAATTATTCACAAATAACATCTCTTGGACACAAACACAAATGAAGAATTATTTGATATATCAATCTTGAAAAGCTTCTTTGATCTTTGGTTACCAATCATAGAATAATTGTTCTTATTCTTTTAAACATTTCTTTTACAAATAGGAAAGTGACGAAAATGGAGCAGCTATATAGATGATAAATAGTATTTGAAAAAAATCATTATTTTCACTCTGATTGATTATGGTGTTAGGAAAATTGGCTCATGTATTTTGATTATAATTGGTTTTATAGTTAGCAAGGCTTAAAGGCATGAAGTCTTGCTTAGGAAGCTTTGAAACTAAGGAATCTTTCTTAGGAAGCTTTGAAACAAAGGAGTCTTACTTAGGAAGCTTAGAGACTTGGCAATAAATAAGACTAACCACCTAAATGTGTGTGTCGATAGAGAGAAAGCAAGAGACAGAAAAGAGTTCTTTGGGTTTATAGAGAAGAGTTCTTTGGGTTGATAAAGGTCTTTGAGTTATGAGAAAGGGTGTACATGGAGCTTTGGGTTTGGTTTTAAACTCAATCACTATTATTGTACTATTTTTTTCTCTTACTGAAAGTGTTTTATCGTCTGGGCTGGATATAGGTATAAGATTTGTCGAACCAGTTTAAATTCTTATATCTCTATGTACATATTGCCATATGTTAATTTCTTTTTTGTTGGTATTTTTTGTGGTGTATCTTATTCATTAGCTTTATACAAGAATGTTTAAGGGCCCTCTTCTGCTACAACTCTGGTGGTTCCTCAACAACTAATATCAGAACTATAGTTTAAGCTTGATGTGGTCCAACAAATATGGTTAGCATAAGATCAAATCTTGGCAGATTTACAGTTGATATGTTTGAAAGAAATGGAAGATTCACTCTTTGGCAGATACAGGTGAAGGACATCCTTGTTCAACGAGGCTCGGCAAAAACATTGAAGGAAAAGGATCGTAAGTCAGAGAAGATGATGGATAATGAGTGGAAAGAGTTGGAATTGAAGTGTGTTTGCACAATTCAACTTTTGTATTTGCAAATGAGGGTGGCAATGTTTTGACTACCCTTAATACTCGTGATGGTTTGATGAATGGAATTTGTGGGGCTACACATGTTCATTGGATGAGATGTTCGAATCAGGTGGAGCTATGCTTATGGTTGATTCGGGGTTGTGTGTAGTTGGTACTTGTACAAAGGCCAATGGAATTTTTTTTATATGTGGTATTTGACAAATAAAGGTTCTTTATGGTGTTCATGAAGGTTGGCACTGGACTAGGCTTGGATCAAGGCAAAGCTATGGGGTTCAATTAATTAACACTTTAGCTGTAGAGAACCTATGGGGTTGAGTGGTTATATCGAAAAAAAGTTCAGAGATATGTAAATCTATTCACATTGATCGAGGAATAAAATATAAAAATGGTTGATAACCATGATTATTTTCATACTAATGTTTATCAGGACGAGTGAACATACTTATTAAATGTTGGATATTTGAACAATCATTATCATTTTTTTATTCAATAGCTAAATTGTTAATTGACATTCAACAGCCAAATTGTCAATTGACAAGATCAGTCTACCTCAACTCAAAGGTTTTTAGTGTAGGAAATTTATATTCAGTGTTTTATTTGTAAACATTTGCAAATTTTTTGATCGAACAATCTTTTTATTTGCAGAAATGGGATGAGATTATATCTTAAGGGCTCGTTTGGCATTTCGTATAAGGGATGGATAGTATAGTATAATAAATACTATCCACATTTGAGCAAGATACGAGATAACAATTTATTTAGTCAAAATAATTTTATCCAACCTTGATTGTATAAGACTGAATAAAATAAACTAATTTGATCCTTATCTGTTTTTACGGCTAAGGCTAAATAAAATTATTTTGACTAAAAGATAGATGATATTAAATATACTATACTATCCATCACTTTAGGGATTTTGGTTCTTCTAAATGTTGGTTCTTCAAGAAAATGAATTTTAACAACTTCATGATTTATTATGCATGTGCATGTATTTTATTTTGATCTTAACCATTAATTTTCTCATCAATGGCTATAAATGCTCACTTTACTCTCTAAAGTGAGAGCCTCACTTTAGAGGAGCAAAATCCTTTAAGTGACTAAAGCTACATGCGTGAGATCACAATAATTTTTCCATTTAACGTAAGCTTGTTTGATTTAATATGACACCTATGTTTTTCATTTGGATATTAGTATTTTTATGAGTTCTTAAACTTTTATTTTTGTTAGTAACACTTATTAGACTTCTAAATGAGAAATTCTAACATACACTGGTGTATGATAATGTTCTCTCATTGTATTATTGAACATGTGCTATGTTAGTTGTCTGGGTCGTATTTTTCTTGATTAGCACTGAAAAAGATTAGAATGAAAGACAACACATGTTTCAATAAAAGAAAATCTCATCCTCAATATTTATTATCAAAATCAACAATCAATAAATATTTGATAACTTATCAAGAATCAATACATGCACATGAAAAAAATGGGAATTGTAACAACTATCTTTGGTATAATAGAGAAATATACAAACACACACACACACCATATCTCAAATTCATGATGTGAGCTAATTTTTCAATGAGATCAATGCCTTGGCAACATTATTTTCATATGTCAAACTTCCGTTAGCTAATTTTCTTTCAAAATGTCACTCTCTTCCTTTATGTGGTAAGTTTCAAATTAGAACAATTCATGTTATTTCGATTAATTGTCATCCCTAATTATATATTATTAATTAATTTTTTTAGGTATTGCACTATTATTAACCTATTATTATTGGGAAATTCAAAAACTAAATTTTCTATTAAGGTTATCTTTCGCTTTTACTATTATTTTTCACTATTGATGCTATGATGAGTTGACTTTTATTTTATATTTTGTATTTTTTATAATATTTGATGATAAATTTTATCCTATACCCACTATAATGTAAGGGCAACACACGACTTACTAAAAAAGTAAAGGCTAATTTTATAATAGAATATGAGAGAAAATAATCAAACTATAAAGGCAGAGTAAATGAAGGGTTGATACTATATTTGTGTCTTTTTGTCATGTTTGACTTAAAACTTAATAGCTTATTACTCACGATAATTTTATGTTAGAAGATTTTAGATTTGTCTACTCTAAAGTAAAGATGAGAGCTTCGCTTTAGAATGTAAAGTGACGATTATAACTACTAATGAAAAAATAATAGTTGAGATCATGATTAAAATATATGTATATGTATAACAAATTATAATGTTATTAAAATTCACTTCTTTAATTTTTTCATCAATGATTAATACTCATCACTTTACTCTCTAGAGTGAAGGAGTCAAATCTAAAGATTTTGACTATATAAAAAATAATAAACATTTGAGAACTTTTTTTTTTTGTTGTACAAAACATAAAATAAAATAAATCAATGCTCAATTATTTTTAAAACGAGCTATGAAATTGTGATACCTCACTTTAATTTAGAGTATGTAAGAACTTCCTAGTAAGTTGTAATGTATAAATATTTCATTCTAATATCTCATTGTTGTTATTTATTTTCAGCAAAATATGATTAAATTAAATATTATGAGGTTATCAACCAATTTGCATAATTGGATTAGAATAACCATCTTAATGGATGTATTATGAATGCAGTGAAATTAAGTATCTATCATATTGTCTGTGTATAAATAGACTTTTTTTTTAAGACCAATGTTCTTTTCGTTTTCTTATTTCTTTAAAACTAATTCTTTAATTATTTTTTTATACTCATAAAAAAAATTAAGAGTAATGTTATATACACATAACATTTCTCACATATCTCCCATATCTCATTTTTAGGGGAGACTTTACCGAATTTTTAGTAAGGCATGTGAAATTATTGATCAAGATCCTTTAAGTTAGGCTTGCTAGGTTAGGTGGATGTTGAGTTAGCTAAACCTATGTGCCAGTTATGGCTCGAAGTTAGGTCGTGACATTCTTCTACTTATTGCTCACACTGTCATGCCCTCTCTATTTTCTTCTGCTGAAATATTTTTTTTTCTAATTTTTGTTTGCTACGCTCTCTCTTTTTGGTGCGAGGTTTTGTTGCTGTCAGAGGCTGGGTTCATCGTGTGGATGAGTTCATCAACATATTCACATCTTATCCTGGAGAGTTTTCCCATTGACGCCTCCACCGAGCAGAAGCTTTGAGCAAGGTAAAGATAAACCTTTAAGGACAATACTTAGCATGATTTATGATAACCTCATTCCTTAATTTTTCTTCTAACCAATTTGTTTATTATCTGTGCTTGTCTGTGATAAAAGCCTAAAATTACATATTTTTCATACAAAAAATCAACTTTATTATGCCTTGAACTAAATTAATTTTAATAAATTTGTGACATTATTGATTATTTTCCTTAAAAGATGTTGATTTTAATTAATTATGATATCTTGCAGGTTGTTAAATATTTGGAACATATTTAATTAAATGTTAAAAATTTAGAGTAGATTTAACGTTGATTTGATTGGATATTAAAAATATGGAGCAGATTTGATGCTGATTTTGTTTTGAATACATGCATAATCCAAAAGAGATTCTATAATCAAGTGAAGATATTGCTTAAAATATAGAGTTTTATGGCCCAAGGTCACTTACTTGGACAAGGAGACAACCAAGTGGGTATAAATAAAAAGGGCATAGAACCATAGGAGTTTTCAGTTTTTAGGAGAGGGACGAGCCAAGGGGCTTTAGAGCACAATGCAGAAGATGGTACGAGAGGGTACCACACCATACAAGAGGGCGAGGTTTAAGCAAATGTTATCATTTAAACCCTGTATGTTTATTTAGATTTGTTTGCTAAAGTGATGGTGAAACCTTGTTAATTTTAGTAGAAACTGTGTTATATCATTATTACCCAGTTTTATAGATCTTAATGCTTATTGTTTAATTTGCCTATTAGTTAGTTTGAATAAAGTTTTAGATGAGTTCAGTCATGCTTTTCTCATGCTTTGCGTTTGTTCTTACTATCTAAATGTTAACAGCAATTGTTGGATATCAATTGTGATTTCCATAAAGTTTACTGTTGATTAGGTAAATAAAGTATACAATTGATTATGATTTTTAGGACTTAATCAATATATTTTTCATGAACACATGAGATAATTATATGGGAATAATATCTGACATAGTTGATATTAAAATTAATCTTGGTAGATTCTAATCCTTGGTTAATTTGCATATGGTCAAATCCCCTAGTTATTTATTCATCGCATTTGTTATTTGTTATTTTTGTTTTGAATTATTTAATTTCTGCATTTTTAATTTTGGAGTTTGAATTATTTTTGTCCAACAAGATTAGAAAAATTTATCAATACCTAGAATTTAACTCAATCTTGTTATTCCTTATGGGTCAAGACGCATAGTACACTGGTCCTCCAACTCGTCCAGAATTGCAAAGAAACCAGTTGTGCAGCTCTTGGATTCCAAAACCTTGTTGTGAAAGATGGAGACATCGCAGAGAACCTTTTGTAGGAAAGGTTTGATTATCCTGGAGACACTTTGCTTGTGGGAATGAAGCTGAAAGGCAATTTAGTAACAGGTCCATATAAGTCTCTCACATAATGGAGAGACGCCGAAGATCCTGCTGAAGGTGAGTTTTCATATCACATAGAGACTCATGGTTTTCCTCAGACAGGTTACTACAAAGGGAACAAAAGTATTTTACAGAGGAGGGTCATGGAATGGCTATCTTTTTACTGGTGTTTCTTGGTTAAGAATGCATACATTCTTGAATTTCTCTATGGTGTTTTCTGACAAAGAAGTCTTTTACCAATATGAAAACTCGAACCGATCAATTGTTACTAGAACAGTGCTCAATCCATCGGGAACGTCAGAACGTTTTCTATGGTCAGATCCGACACAAAGTTGGGAGATTATAGCTATTCATCCCATGGACCAGTGTGAATATCATGCATTGTGTGGTGCTACTTCTAACTGTAATATTAACAACTCCCCAACATGTGAATGCTTGCAAGGTTTCATACCCAAATATCAAGCAAAATGGAATTCATTAGACTAGTCTGGTGGGTGTGTTCGAAGAATAAACCTAAACTGTCATAATGGAGATGGGTTTCTGTAGTACACAGGAATGAAGTTGCCAGACACGTCTTCTTCCTGGTTTAACAAGAGCTTGAACCTTGAGGAATGTAGGGCATTATGTTTGAAAAATTGCTCTTGCACAGCATATGCAAATTTAGATATCAGAGGTGGTGGGAGTGGTTGCTTACTTTAGTTTGACAACAATGTGGACTTGAGAAAACACACCCACCAAGGACAAGACATTTACATAAGACTGGCATATTCAGAACTAGGTATTTTCATTTAGCATTCCATCTTTAGCTTTTTCAGTCAAACATACCATAAATATATAAATTTCAGCATTTAGATTTAGTTGATCTTCTACAATTAAAAGCCACATTTGATGATGGAATCTTGAAGATATGTTTTCAGATGTATAATTTTGAGAATCATCCTTATTTCTAGTAGAAAGTAGAACATGAAAAACTAGGGGTATTGTGGTGGTCAACGTAGTACCTAGACAATTATTGACTGCTTGTTGGAAATTTGTCCTACTCCTTGATATAATCAACTCGATCCTATCTTCATAAAATTGTGACCACAATAGATTCTGCATTTAGTATATGTTTGCAATGTAGTGGAACCAAGGTTTTAAATTGTGATTACGTTGTGGTCATGCTCGCATTGCGGCCGTCATGGGCTTATGCGGGCCAAAATTGCAGTGTGTTGCGTTACAACCAAGATGTTGTTGCCGCATTAAGCAATCCGCAATTTACAACCTTGAGTGGAACATTTGGTTACCACCAGCTTCTAGATTGAAGTTATTCTCGAAGGTGTATTTTTTCCTTTCCTTTTCTTCCTTAAGTGCAAATTCTAGCTGCTTGTTGACTAACAATGCTGTCAATCCTCAGATCATAGAAGGAATAAAAGGAACTTTAATAAAAGGCAGCTTACAGGGACTCTAGTAGGAATTATTACATTAGTTATATGCCTAACAATCCTTGGATTGGTTACATCAACATATATACAGAGGAAGAAGCTTGAGAAGACAGGTGATTTTATGATAATTAAAATTTAATTGTTCCTGATATACTCCTATATTATAATATTAGTACAATTATTCGATGGAAAAGAAATATTTCTTTAAGGGTAAAGATTAACTTGACACAAGAATAAATCAACGTTAATCTTACACAATTAAATAACTTTTGTTAGATGATATTTTTTACAAAATCTACCATTAGATTCAAAGTTCCTATCATGTAGATCATATCTATAAAATGTTACATTAATCTAAAATTATTTTATACTCTAATGATATATCTAAAGATTAACGTAATATATACATTTCAAATATAAGAAAATATGAACTATTTGATTACATTCTTATTGATGTTCATTTTTTTTTTGAAATTTTACAAGAACGATCAACATGATACATAAATTTAATTAAACAATTGGATCGATAAAAATTATATTATATAAAAAGTTATTAGGTAGTGTAAGAGATGGATGTCAATTGATCCTTTCTCACTCTGCAATTCCAAAATTTGATCCTATTGTACATTATAACTACTCATAATTGTTAATTATACATATTTCATATCTCCTACCATTTTAAGGACTGCAAAAACAAATCGCAGGAAGGACAAGGAGAGGGAAGACTAGTATTTGATTTTTCAACCATCTCTAATGCCACAAATCACTTTTCAATACGTAACAAGTTAGGACAAGGTGGCTTTGGCACGGTATTCAAGGTAGTAAATTTTAATCAAACAAGCCTTAGTTACAAAGTTATTAATTTATTGTCCTCACCTAAGTACCTAAATTTCCATAATTATTGATAGGGCATATTGGCAAATGGGCAAGAGATTGTTGTGAAGAGACTTTCTAAAACTTCTGGACAAGGTACAGAGGAGTTCAAAAATGAAGTCATGTTAATGAAAAGACTTCAGCACCGCAATCTTATAGAAGTTCTTGGTTGTTCTATTCAACAAGATGAAAAGCTACTAATCTATGAATTCATGCCCAACAGAAGCTTGGATTACTTTATTTTTGGTTGAGCTTTCACACCATCCAAATTTATGGTTCTTCATTTTACTCTTGCCATTATGTAGTTCCCATGCTAACTTACAAAGTGAAATTTGCTAGATTCAAAATGAAGTAAACTACTAGATCGGACTAAGCGCTTCCAATTATTGGTGGGATTGCTCGAGGGCTTCTCTATCTACACATCAAGACTCTATTTTAAGAATCATCCATAGAGATTTCAAACAATATTCTTCTTAATGACAATATGACCCAAAGATATCGAATTTTGGTTTAGCTAGGACATTTGGAGGAGATCAAGTTGAGGCCAATATAAATAGAGTGATGGGAACATAGTAAATAATTCTCAACTTATTTTAGTTTCACTATGTTGCAAACCCTATTAACGTCACTTTTATGACTTCAACATTATTTTGTAGTAGTTATATGCCTCTAGAGTATGCAGTGAATGGGTTTTTTTTTTTTCTATCAAATCTGATGTCTTTAGCATTGATGTAATTGTATTGGAGATAATTAGCGGGAGGAAGAATCGGGGATTTTGTGACACTTACCATCATCTTAACCTTCTTGGTCATGTAAGCTTGAAGTATATAACTATATATTTCTTTATCTTGATGTATTTATCTAGCTACACTCCTTAGATAACTTTATTGGATCTCCATATATTTCGACATTGGTATTTGAGCTACCCAAATATAATGAATCCCTTTCTTTAAACTTTATCATTCTTTGAATCTCTCATATCTCTATAATGATGAATCCATAAAAAAATTGAGAAGGAATTGAACTCACTTGTCTATGGTTTTCACATCATTTCAGGCATGGATAATGTGGATTGAACAAAGGCCACTAGAGTTAATGGATGACTTAATAGAAGATTTAGCTCCTCCATCAGAAATATTACGATGCATTCATGTAGGTCTAGAATGTGTACAACAGAGACCAGAAAATAGGCCTAACGTGTCATCTGTGGTGATAATGTTAAATGATGGAAAGTTATTCCCTAAACCAAGACAGCCTAGGTTCTACATTGATAGAGATAATATAAATGATGCAGAATCTTCTTTGAGAAAATCTGAAAGGTGCTCACTAAATGAAGTTTCTGTCTCATTGTTAGAGGCGCGATAAAATACCATTGTGCAAATGGTGCTGCATGGATGAGATACTCTGTAAATATGGCTAAAAATTTGATTTTGTCCAAACTAAAAATAAATTGGTAGCAATTTTCAAATGTAAAGCATCTAGTTAAGTGGATATGGGTTTCCATTCTACCAAAAAAGTTAGAACCCCAAAAAAATTATTCACAAATAACATCTGTTGGAGATAAATACAAATGAAGAATTATTTGATACAGCAACCTTGAAAAGTTTCTTTGATTGTTGGCAACCCTCATAGAATAACTATTTTTATTCTTTTAAACATTTCCTTTACAAATAGGAAAGCGACAAAAATGGAGCAAGCTATATATAGATGATAAATTGTATTTGAAAAAAATCATTATTTTCACTCTTGAATTGATTATTGTGTTAGGAAAATTGGCTCATGTATTTTGATTATGATTGGTTTTATTTGTTAGGATGCTTGGAAGCAAGGAGTCTTGCTTAGGAAGGCTTTGAAACTAAGCAGTCTTGCTTAGGAAGCTTGGAGACTTAGCTATAAATTAGACTTAGCAAGAAATATACTCGGTTAATTGGTTAATAACCAAATTGGAATTGAAAATGTTACCCAAGTTTAGTTTTCATTTACAACTATCGAGAGTGGGAATGTGTGGCATGCTTTTGGATGGATAGTAAACACAAAAACCTCCAATAGCTCTTTCTTGTGCCCAATTGCTATCTACAATGGCATACAACTTTCTCCTCTTCAACCACTTCAATCTCCTTGTGTTGTTGTCCCTTAATGACCTGTAATACCCATTCCGATAAGCCACCATTTTTTTTAAACATGTGGGTCCCACCCAATTTTAAAAAAAAAAGAGAATGAAACATAAGTTAAAGACAAGGGCCAGTCAAGACGGAGGGCTTTGTTGCCTCCTTCGTGCTGCTCCATCTTTCCCCTTCATCCTGTTTTCAAATTTCCACATTTCTCCTCCATTTTTGCTTCCACCCACATGCATTTTGACTTGAGGTAAGTTCTCACATCTTGATTCTTGATTTCTTTGTACCATTTAACCATAAAACCATGAAATGCTTGCTATGTGGCCTTGGTGGAGAGATTATATTTTGGGTTTTGAGGAGAAATCTAGGTGTTTGAGAGTTTTGGCTCTTTCAGGCCTTATGGGTAAGCCAAATCTTAGTTATGCTTAAATTTCTAGTGGATTGATGAAAGCCTAAACCCTATAATTTAGGGATTTTACATATACTCATCTCCCATTAGTTATCCATGCTTAGAATAATTTTTCTAAAGCCTCCTTAACTTGAAATTTGATAATCTAGTTAGTGATCCTAAGTTTTAAGGTTATGGCTTCAAGTGGAAGGTGTGGAAATTTTTAAAAATGGTTTTAACATTGCAGAAACTATCATTTAGCCTATAGTAATTTATTGGAATATTTTATTGGTACTAGATACTTCAAGGACCACTCCACTCGCTTCAGGTTAAGTCGCTGGCATCCCTTGGGATAGACTTTGGCTAAACTCCTAGCCTGTGAGTGGATAATTTACATTATGGTGTTTTTTGAATACACACACACACACACACACAATTCTTCTATGGTTTAATTCCTTAGTTATATTTGGAATATTATTTGAGATTTAAATTTTAATGAATTTTATGATAATATTAGTTATGTGATCATTTATTTTCTAAATGTGTCAGATTTTACTATTTGGGAGAACAAGATATTTGTTTTATTTATTACATGAAAATATTAGAGGAATTATGAAAGTACTTGAGGATGAATTTTATGTTGGAAGTTATAGCTCATATGCTAAATTTCTATTGTTACATGGCACTATTTATGTCCTTAAGTTTATAATTTATTTAAAGTTATACCTACGAAAAGTGAATGGAAAGTATTGAATTCTAAGTTTTTGAAAGTGATTTGATCAAAAGAATTAAGAAATAAGGATATGTGATTTCATTATATCAGAAATGTTTTCAAACATTTATTGTGAGTTCCCTGTTAGAACACTGTTTGCTGTTAGCTTAAAGATATAATGGCCTATGTGCACATAGTTGATTCATATTAGTTAGGTATTGGGTGAGGAGACCCTTAGCTCCTGTTCATGGTTATAGGGTAAGCGGACCTTAGCCATGAGATTTATGTCAGGTGAGGCGAGGCCCCTGGCTTGACACGATACTTGCTTGGCTATTGGGTGAGTGGACCCTTAGCCTATTGCCATGGTTTTAGGGTGAGCATACCTTAGCCATGAGATTTGTGTTGGGTGAAGCAAGGCCTCTGGCTTATGAGGATAATGAGATTTGGCTTGTTGGTTTGAGATAACTCCCTAAGTTGTGTTATAATTCTTTTAGAAACTCACATAGCTGATTTTTAAGAAACTCTATGCCTATGTATATTTTTTGGCAAATTAAAGAATTTAATATATTTTTATTATGAATCCTACTTCATTAAATTATTATATTTTTCAAATACCTTGAAGTTGAGATTTGATTTTGATTTTGTACTTGTTCTCTTTTATAGCCATTATGTTTATTATGCTCTCACTGAGTCTGTGTGACTTACTCCTATTATTTTATCATTCAGATCATCAGGTGATTAGGTAGCAGGTTCTTGGGAATTGCAGACTTCCTCCTAGGCATATTCATCTTTCGGTAGGCCTCCGTTCCTCCAGTATTTTGCAGCTATAATTTTTGGGTATAGTGATGTAAATCCTTGTATAACTTGTTTTGATAAACAGCTGAGATTGGATCTATATACATATATATAGTTATTAATCTGCTTGGTGATATATTAAAATCATTGAAATTTTTACAAGTTATGTTAAATTGGATTACTCCATTTTTTAAGGGAGACTTTACCGAATTTTTGATAGCCCCATTAAGGCATTTGTAATTATTAGTTAAGAACTTTTAAGTTAAGCTTGCTAGGTTAGGTAGATGTTGAGTTAACCTAACCTATGCGCCGGTTAAGGCTCGAAGTCAGGTCACGACAAAATTGGTATCAGAGCTTTCGTAGTAGGTCCTATTAATTGCAAAATTAGTTAGTTGTACAATCTAGTTTGTAACTTGTGTAACTGGGCACAACTTACATGCAAGAAGCTATGATCCCCACTTGTTGAGCTGGAGTCACTTGTCTGAGTTGTGTATTCAGTTATATTCTTATTTGTTCATTCTTCCTTGATATTCTTGTCTCTCATTTAATCTATGTCTTTATCTTAATTAGATGAAGATGCCACCCAGGATTAGACAAGCTAGGAGGACTAATTTTGATAAGGCTTCTACTCAACCCATGAGACCCCCACGAGAGGCCGTAGGCATAGTTGCGGTCATGGTTTAGGTAAAGGCAGGTGTGGGGGTATTAATGGATTACCTGATGTAGCTAGACGTAGAGATCTAGCTCTAGCTCAATTAGCAGCTGGGACACAAATTCTATAGTAGATAGTATAGCAGTTTGTGAATGTTGTTGCAGGGGCAGCAGCAACGAAAAAACAAACCTCAAGTAGATACGGAGCCTAATCAGGAGGCAAGGCAGAGGGAACATCAGCATGTACCTCCCAGAGGAATGAGGTTTCCTTGATTGAGTTTACAAAACTTAATCCCCCTGTTTTTAATAGATCATACGCCCAAGGGGATCCCTAGAGCTTTGTTGATGAGATAGCATGGATATGCAGGGCTTTGGGTTGTTCACCAATTTGGATGGTTGAGTTGGCAACATTTCAGTTGCGAGCTGTGGCCAGAGGTTGTTATGAGGCTATGCTTCTTGGAAAGCCAGCTGGGTCACTTCCTTTGATCTGTGATGAGTTTGTTAGATTGTTCATGGCCCATTTCTTACCACAGAGTGTCAGAGATGTTAGGGCTCGAGAGTTTGAGGCTCTTATGTAATCAGAGCAGATGTTAGTGATGGAGTATAATATTCAGTGATTGAGGCTCTTTGATTTTTGGGTATAGTGATATAAATCCTTCTATAACTTGTTTTGATAAACAGTTGAGATTGGATCTATATACATATATATAGTTATTAATCTACTTGGTGATATATTGAAATCATTGAAGTTTTTACAGGATATGTTAAATTGGATTAGTCTATTTTTTAGTGGAGACTCTGCCGAATTTTCGATAGCTCTATTAAGGTATTTGTAATTATTGGTTAAGATCTTTTAAGTTAGGCTTGCTAGGTTAGGTGGATGTTGACTTAGCCTAACCTTGCGTCAGTCATGATTCAAAGTCAGGTCGTGACATGACCCTTCTATCGTGCATTGCGGCATAATGAACTGAGCACCAACTTTGATGTCAGTGACATCAACACAGAAACTGGGAAGGCCAGTGACGAGGAACCTCTTTGACATCATCTTGAACAGCCCTAGCCTTTGTCAACCTTGATGGGCATATCTCCTTCCATAATGGCTAGAACCTAAGCCTTAGTCTCGAACCTGTTGATCTCCTTTTCATCTAAGGGGTCCCTAATGCGTGTGAGAGTGAGAATCAGTGTCGTCGATGATATCCTTCCATAGCTCATCATTGGTCTTGAATGGGGGGCAAATAGGTGAGGCATCAAAATGGTTGGGGTTGGTATTTGAGGAAGAGTATATGGACTTGAGGAGGTCATTGTGATGGACTAAGAAGGGCAGATAAATAGAAAAATGTGAGAAAAAGCAATTTCAGGTGCAGAGATGTACATAGACGAGGTCAAGTTCAATACAATTTTGGTTTGGTTAATCGAATTGGATTAACAAGTAATTAACCGAACCACATTAAAAAAAAAATCAATTGAAATATTGAATTTCTTTTAAATAATTAAGTTTTGTGTGGTGTGGTTTAATTCATTTATGAATTTAGTTCAATTCATATCAGTTTTTTGCACACCCCTACTTCCAACAACTTTAGAAGATCTAAAGAAAAAATTTGACTTGGAAGGACCAAATTTTGTTATGGCCTACAGATTGAGAATCTAGCAAATAGAATTTCAGCACATCAATCAAGTTATCTATATTAGGTTCTTAAGTGATTTTATATGGATAAATCACATCCATTGAACACATCAATAGTTGTTAAATCGATGAATATGAATAAGATCCTTCTCGACTTTGAGAAGATAATGAAAAAGTTTTTTGTCCTAAAGTACCATTATAGGAGCACTTAAGTATCTTACTAATAATGCACAGCCTAATATAGCAATTTCAGTATGTGTATTAACAAGATATACTACCTTTCCAACCAGAAGACATTGAAATGGAAATAGGCATAATCTTCAATATCTCTAAGGAACAACTGACATAGGGTTTATTATTCATATGAATATATGCCTCAATTGATTGGTTATGCAAACGTAAGATATTTATTTGATCCACATAAAACTAGATATCAAATAGGTTTATTTATAGGTGGAGATACAACTATATTGTGGTGATCTAGAAAGAAAAATATACCTGCTACTGCAAATTATACAGAAATAATAGCAATCCATGGAGCAAGTCGTGAATGTTTCTGATTAAGAGCAATGATTCAGCATATTTGAGAATCTTGTGAATTGTTTTATAAGAAAGAAGTTTCAATTATTTTTTATGAAATGAGGATGTATTAAAGGAGACAAAACAAAACACATTTCACTAACTTTTTTCTTCAGAGATGATCATCAAAAGAAGGGAGAAATTAATGTTCAACAATTCATTCAAATGATAACTTAGATATTCATTTAAGAAGGCATGGCCTACTTCCTCATTCCAGAAATTAGTGCATAAAATTGGAATACGTTGGTTCAGAGATCTTAAATAATGCTTCCAAAAGGCAAAGGAAATAATGTGCTCCTTTTCCTTGGGTTAAGGTTGTGTTCTACAAGGTTTTCATGGACAAAGTTTTTATTGAGACGATTCCCATACAAAGAATATTCTACTCTTTTTCCTTTACTAAGATTTTTTTCCCCACTAGATTTTTCCTAATAGAGTTTTAACAGGGCATATCCCTAATGAACATCCAAAGGGGAGTGTTATGAATACTATTGAAAAGCGAATGTCTAAGAGTCCCAAAGGTTATAAGAATTAAGAGGCCACATAACCTACAAGTTGTTAATAGGCATATCCCTAATGAACATCCGAAAGGAGGGTTATGAATACTATTGAAAAGCATATGTCCAAGAGTCACAAAGGTTATAAGAATCACAAGGTCACATAACCTACAAGTTGTTAATATATTTTATTCCTATTTAAATCCTATTATGGTGATGCTTGACCCAAGAGGGTGTAAGACACTTGTACACTAAAAATATAGAAAAAAAAGTATTTTGCTTCTTTAATATCAAAATATAGGAAAAAGGTCACTAAAAGTGTTAGCATTTAGTGTACATATCTTGAAATCATGAGAAAAAATTTAGGAAAATAAAACTTGATAATTGTAATTTCATCAAAATTGTGTTAGGGTTCATGGTACCTTATCTAATAGCATTTGTTGGACTAATTTCATTTGGACTGGATTAGTGTACAATGCACCTCATCTAATAAATATTTTACCATAGAGTAAACAGTCTTTCACTTTCCAACTTGGTCCTTATTAGATTATCTTTCCTCAATTGAGGACTTAGTTTAAATTCGTTTTCAATTTGGTCCCTATTAGATTAATTTTCTTAACAAAGACTTATAAGTTTAAAATTCTTTCAATTGTTGTCCTTCCATCCAATAGTCACTAGCTAACACAATTAATGTAGATACTGACTAGTCTTACTTTCTGTCAATGTGGCACTGACGTGTTTTGCTTTCTATAAGCATTATTAGATTAAGAAAATTAATCTAATAAAGACCAAATTAACAAAGAAGATATTTTTAGAGGATGAAAATAGGATTTACTCTTTACTATATGTATAAGTAAGGTAAATGCATAAGCATTTTTTTTTTAAAGTTGATCCATATGTAAAGACGCTCTCTAATTTTTGTTTTGGTACTACGCTCTCTAATTTATTTATTGCGATTATATTTCCTATCATTAGTAATTATGAAAATAAATCCTCTTCGTAATTTATATTTTTTTTCATAAAAGAAATGTCCATTGGAGTAATATATATACGTAAAAGAAGTTGGAAAACACTATAAATACAAGAATTCTGAAAAAAAATATTTCTAATTTTTAAACAATTATCCAAATAAAAAGTTTATAAAATTCATCGAGTGATTATGGCTTGAAATATATATCAAATTAGTTGACTACTCCTTTGCTTAGTTGTTTCAATAATAAACATAAGAGTACAATGAATTATTGATTATTGCAGAAGGGATGTAATAACAGCCTTCATGTACATTCCACTATGTAGTGTCGTTGTGAAACTCTGTTTTAAGCAAGACAAATGCAAGACCAATATATAAAAATGAAGCTCGAGTTAAATGGAATAGTTATTGTCATGTTAATAACATGAGTCACTTACATCAGGCCACTGTTCCAACATCAAGGGTAGAATCTTTGATGGAAAGAACCAGAAATTACTCCTGCAAACGGCGATAACAAACACAGCATATACAAATATTCTTCCCCACTTGCGAGAAGCAATGAGAAAGCAATCAAGTAAATCAAACTATAGCAAACATGAAAGAAATGCATCAAATTTAACGTGAAAAACCTCCCTCGGTGTAAGAGTAAAAATCACGGGACGGTAAAAATGTTCCACTATCACCAAATCAAAAGTACAAAGGAATTATCTCTGGTTAGAACAAACATTCAACTCATCCGCAAGATCTAACAAGAAGAGTTGAAAAAATGTCACCAGAAAAATAGCTTCTGTTCACGAGTTTTCTAGGCAATCTAGAGACCTTGAAACACGATCTCCAACGTCAAGTTAAAGAACAATGAGTGAGGAAACTCCAATTAAAATTTCAACCCAATCAGAGAAGAAATCACCATACGATAGTCCGCTTGATCAAAACTGGACAGAGCAGAAAAAAAAACTCTGTTTTTCGCTTTAAAACTTCTCTCTTTCCTCCTGAAACTCAGCCACTCTCTTAGCTGGCTGCTTCCACAAACGACACTCTAAAAGGATATCTCCACATAAGAGTGACGCAACCTAACAAATCTCAACCCCATTTTCGTGAATAAAAGATGGATCTATCAGAAAATTTTGCAGTGCTTAACCGACAAAGCACTGAATATATGAACAAATTCATAAATATGAGGCATGTAGTAACATCTGTTTCAGTGGCTAATTATCACTGAAGAGACGTGACAAATTTTATATCAGTGAGGTCGTTGATAGTGGGTGGCAATAGCCTCTCCTCTGGGAAGGACTCCACATTTTCAAAGTCATCACTAACCCAGAATTCTTTCAGACAATGGAGTTTGAACAAGCCCTACTCCTCTCGGGAAGCAATGAGTTTGGGGCAACCCTTAATTTTGAGTTTGACCAGGCTTGAAGGCAAACCTCCCTCTGGAAACGATTCCAGCTGTGCACAACAACACAAACTCAAAGTATAAAGATTAGTGGATAAGTTTGATGTGAAAGACAATGAGGAGTACCAGCTTGTTAAGGAAAGAGAGACAAGAGAGCTACAACTATATAAATCGAAAGAGGACCATTTTTTATTTGGACCACGAAAGTCATAAACTTTCAACTCTTCAAGAAAGGCATTGTTGAATAGAATTTGCTTTAGGGAGGACTCAATGACTTGAGTTCCAGAAATTATGGCCTTTTTCAAGCTGGATGGGAAATCTTTAAGCAAAATATTTTCACATCCATGTAGCTCTAGCTCAACAATACCACTAGCCTTGGGAAGTGAAGCCTCAAATTGTTGACATTCCGAAATCACCAATTTTTGCAAAGAAGGGAGGTGCTGAGGCAGGGCCCTTTTCAACCTGGGACAACGCCTTATAGAAAGCTCTTTAAGACAAGGCAAGCCTTCAACTTCATTATGACCTTCAAAATTAAGCCATTCTTTCCATGCGTACATTTCCTTAAATTTCAAAGTTTCAAGTGATCTGAATGGAACATCAAATGGATTGTTACCATAAAACTCTGGACCAATGACCTCTATTCCATAAAAGCATGAAACAGAAAGCTCCTTGAGAGAGGGAAGCTGTCCAAGTGGTGGCAAGCAAAAACAGAAATTACTTTCAGCCAAATTAATAGTAACTAAATTGGTCAAATGAGCACCCCCAAACCAATCTGGAACGCTAGTGCCACCATAACTTAGAACAGTGAGCCTTTTCAAGTTGCTGTATGGTTTGAACAGCCTCGAGGACGCGCCTTTCAATTAATGAGTCATGGACATGGTTTTCATTTCTCTTTCCAAATCTGTCATCCCACCCAGTCCAACAATAATCCTTCTAAATACTTCTTCTCTTTTAGACTATCCTGCATGGCATCTAAAGGATCAGTGACATTTTTTAATTGTAGAATTGAAAGTGTTCCTTGAAGATGGTAGAGATTCCCTAACTCCTTCATATCAGACCCACTACGCTTTTCCCACAACAAAAGAAGTCAATGTCTGAAGATATTTTAGCCTTCCAATGTGCTTTGGCATCTTCTTTATTCCAGTCTGACACAGATCAAGATGACACAAATTGACAAGTTTGTACAAATCTGAAGGGAGCTCAATCAAAGAAAAGCACCACCTCAATATCAGTGTCTGCAAATTCTGCAGCATACAAATGGAATCAGGTAACCTTTCAATATGAGTCCCAGAAAGATTTAGATAACGCAAATGCTTTAAATTGCTTATATCATCAGCCAACTCAGTGAGGAGACAATTACTGAAAGAGAACACCCGCAAATATTTTAGTCTTGAAAATAGACCATGTTTGTACACTGTCGTTTATCATCAAGCGTTGGTCACATGGCTCCACTCTGAGTGCCATCAGACTGCGTAATCCTTTGCACTTATAAATATCTTCCATTGCTTTATCATTATCGATAAATTTATGAGAGCATGAAATGTGACGTGCCCTTTTAGGAATATCTTGCACCTTATCACCCTCTATGCATAAACAAAGTCTCCAGACACAGATTTTGCTAGATCATTGAGAAGATCATGCATAATGTAGAGACAACTTTCGCCGCCTGAATGTTGGAAAAATGACCTTGACTCTAGATCATTGAAGAACTTATTACCCAATTCTTCTTCACTTTTATCTCTTCGGCAACAATTCAGCAAACCTTCTGCCATCCACAATTGGATTAACTGATCCTTCTCAAACTCATAATCTTTGGGAAATATGGAACAATAAGCAAAACAACGCTTAAGATTGGAAGGAAGATTATGGTAACTCAATCTTAGTGCTGGGTTAACGTTGTTGTCATTGTCTGATAAATGCCAGATATCACTTTCCAATATCTTAACCCATTCCTGTGTTGAGAATTTTGTTCGCAAGAGATTTCCCAATGATTTTATAGCTAAAGGCAACCCTCCACACTTCTCTACAATTTCTTTGCCAATTGATGCAAGACTTGGATATTCGCTGGCATCCTTGCCATGAAAAGCTTGTTTACCAAATAACTTCCAACAGTCTTCTTTCTCCAGTGGCTTTAACTGAAGTAGTTGGGTGGAGTTCAGGACTGATGCTACCTTCTGATTACGTGTTGTGACTAGAATCTTACTTCCTGAAGATCCATCATTAAAGGGGGCTTGCAAGACCTCCCAACTTTCATAGTTCTCGTTCCAGACATCGTCTAAAACAAGCAAATATTTCTTCCCCATTAGTCTTTGTTTCAATTCAAGTTGGAGTAGATTCAAGTCTTTACCTTCTTCTCCTAAAGACTGAAATGCATTAAGAATTGCTTCCGTAACTCCAACAATGTCAAAATCTTCTGAAACATAGACCCAAGCTTTGAGGTCAAACTGGTCCTCTATCCTTTGGTCATTGTACACAAGCTGAGCAAGGGTGGTCTTACCAATCCCACCCATACCCACTATGGAAATTATAGGTACCCGGTTGCCACTTACACTGTCTGAAAGTAAAAATTCGATTATTTCCTCTTTATCACCATCTCTACCATATATGCTGGATTCATCTACCAAAGATGAACTTGGCAATCTTTTTAAGAGTTTGCTACTGACTCCAACTTCATTGCCTGTACCTTTTCTCAATCCTAGCATATCCTTTTGTTTCGCAAGAAATCTTAGGTTCTCTAGCATTTGTTTGACCCTTGATTCAATTTCATTGTCGAATGGATTAATAAAAGCTGTAAAGAAGCCTCGTACCTTGCTAGTAGCAGGTTGAAATTCAGCCTCCAGTTTTTGTCCTGAAGCCTCAGTAGCAATCTCATCTAACAGCTCCTCTGCCTCAAACACAGCATCTTTAAGCTCATCGAGCCACTTCTTCACATTTGGGCTTTTGTACTGCATTTCCTCTGCATCCTCCAACACTTGGTTGATAGAATTAAGTGTTATGTGTAGCTTTTGAGCAGCCCATTCTTGAGCTTTCCTTCCACGGAAGTAGTCTTTAATGTCACTTGAAGCCAGCCTTCTCAAACCGCTTGAAGAGAAGCCGAGAGAAATGCTCCCCACCAGCTCTGCTTTGCCATGGTGTACAAACAAGGGAAGTGCACGCTGTAAGATGGATGTGGATCGGGAATGGAATAATTATCTTAATGCAGCATTTCTGTGTGTTCCTGATGCTTCACTTTGTCGGCCATAAGTTGATGAATGGTTGGCATTTTTCCCAAGCACACCAAGCCCGCCACATATCACCACACCAAGCCACATATTCACACGTTACCGGGCTACCTGGTGTTAGGTTCACAGGTCTTTCCAGTTTTCACTATATATGATCTTCACCTTATCTATTCTTTTTTAATGTGGAAATTCTTTACTCAGACTCCATATTCTACTCCCATTTGAATTCCCAACAGATCTCTAGGTTAACAGTATTCTCAATGGTTGAAAAAAAATTGAGATGGGACCAATCTCATTTCATTATCAAAATATCTTTCTTTCTTTTAAAAGCACCTCAAATAACAAATGAAATACGAGTTTAAAAGATTTAATGGATAATCATTAAATCCAATTGATCAACGAATAATAATTTGTGATATAAACCATGCATTATAGATAAAATCCTCTTGACTTTTCTCGAGTATTTTAGTAGATTTAACGAGAATGAACGTGGAGGATCTTGCAGACTTTAATAGCTCGGTTTGCCTTTCCGGGGGACAACCTGGATGGACACAGGACCACTGAGCCTTGTCTGGTTTTTGCATGAATTTAAACTGGAACAAAAAAGCACATGGAACGACTTGGACTAACCCTGTAGTGTTGAAATGAAATCGAATCTAGAAAACCACAAATTTTAAGAATTGATTTAATTTATAAATAAAATTTTTTATTTAAAAGATTATAAAATAGGAATTGATTTAATTTTATAATAATTCTTAAATATAAAAATAATTTTTAAATCAAAATTAAATTACTTCAACTTAAATCAAATCATTTAAAATTGGTTAAATGGACTGATACTTGTAACCAAGGAACACCATCATCAGAAATACAATTCACCAAA